>JBBPBX010025543.1:0-20339 GCA_038048925.1 Garcialebias charrua
GGAAAGGGACATTTGAGATCATAGTATGTTCCCATAAAATGGCAAAATTAGTTATCTACATTTGACCTATCACTGGGGGATACACTCAAGAAGAGCAGTGGGTAGCTATGTAAGTGACAAGGGAACATTTAGGGATTAGGTGTCTTGCTCAGAGCCACCATGACATGCGTGAATGGCTGGGAGTTGAACCGTGACTTTCTGTTACCAGGTCAGCTGCCCTACCTCTACCTCATCTCAGCCCCTAATTAACTAGATATTTTGGCTATATTTTAGCTAATCATATGCATTATTAGTTTATTGAAGTCTTGTAAACCAGTAGCCTGGTTAAAACCAGACCCTTGTCCTTCACTTCGCTTTGTACTAGGGTCTGGGACTTCTCCCATAGACAACTATTTCTCCGGTCGATTTTTGACCGGACCAATCAGAGAACAGAAGGCAGAGTTTTGTTAGTTTAGCCTGGCGAGGTCCAGGCTATCAGATAAATAGCTCAGAAACCACTCGGTGGATATTTTTTCTGCTACCAGTGTGTAATTATATGGCTCTAATTTACTGACTGTTGGCCTAGATGAAACATTTGAGATAAAATTCGATTTTTTATCATTTATTTTCGTAGCGCACCCGAGGCTGTTTGGAAAATGTCAAACCGAAACAATTTAAATCCAGCAGATTTGACCATTTCGTGAATTGATTTAGGAACTGTTAAGCTCAGGAACACTTCTGATATAACGTCAGCTAAGAAATATATTTTTTCTCAGCAAAGAAATAATAGTTTTTTACCTTGTTTTCATGAAAATTCCTTCGTGGCGGCAGCCATTTTAACTGACGACGTCAGTCGACGTCGTTCAAAACTCCGCCTTCTGTTCTCTGATTGGTCCGGTAATCCGCCTTCTGTTCTCTGATTGGTCCGGTCAAAAATCGACCGGAGAAATCGTTGTCTATGGGAGAAATCCCAGACCCTAGTACAAAGCGAAGTGAAGGACAAGGGTCTGGTTTTAACCAGGCTAGTAAACCAGCAACTAGGGATCACAAGTCAGTGTATCTCTTGTGCTGATTCCAAGCCCCGGTAAATGGTGAGATATGTGTCAGGAAGGACAGCACTTTTGCCAAAACTGTAATGTGAGTTTATCAAAGCAAAACCATACAGAATCGGTCGAGTTCCAGATTAACAAAGATCGCCACTGGTGCTATTCACAAACAGGGTGCCGGCAAAAAATTGTGCTACTGTTAGAAGACCACAAGGAGGGAAATGTGTCAGGGGACAGAAGGAAAAGAGGGAAGTCAAGAATCTAGGAGTGAGGGTAGCAACTCTAAATGTGGGCACAATGACAGGCAAAGGTAGAAAGCTGGCTGACATGATGCAGAGAAGGAAGGTAGGTGTTTTATGTTGAAAAGACTGAGGAGAAGAGACAGGAATATAAGGAGATAGAATGGAAAGCAAAGAGGGAGGTACCTAAGGAAAAGCGGAAGGCTTATGATGAGTTGCATGGAATGCTGGAAACTAAAGAGGGTGAAAACGACTTGTACCAATCGTCGAGACAGAGGGATCAGGCTGGAAAGGATGTGCAGCAGGTTAGTCTTATTAAATATAGGTATTGTACTGTTCTAACAGGTGAGGAGAATGTGATGAGAAGATAGGAGTACTATGTGTACTATATGCCCCTCCTGTCATATCTCATGCCTTCACTCGTGTCATAGTTCAAGTCTACTCCTGTCATCCAGTGGCGTAGCCAGGATTTTATGAGGGGCGGTTCGTTTGAAGAAAAAGTGGACCTCTTATTGGTTCATTGGCGGTGGTACACGTTACTTCAAACGTGTAAACAAGCTAATTAGCTAGCTAGTTAAAACAATGCTGTGTGAGATAAATCTTACCAAATAGGTGGTTTTTGTTAGTGGAGAAAGAGCAACACACTGAGAGGGGATGTGTGTCCAGTCTTCTATTCAGAACTCATCCCAGAGACACGGTACTCCGAGTCCCACCCGAACATACACAGAAAAAAAATACCACCGAAGAAGAACGAATGACGTCATCCTCTTAAAGGCACAGTACCACTCCTTAACATAAATGCAAACTAACCCCACAACAAATAATATAACTTCAATTGCAAAAATAAATAATCTTTTTACTTTGCTTTGTGGTTAGACATTGTTTTTTATGAATGAAATTAATAAATTGAAAAATACAACAATACAATTCACATGTACACAAAAACAATTGACCAGGGGTCTGCAACCTGCAGCTCAGGGTCCCTCTGCAGCAGCTCTTTCAAGCTTTGACCAAAACTGAATTTTATTGGTTCTTATAACTGGAAGGGTTAGTTTTAGCAGTTTTCCTACATTACAAGGAGTTAACATACTTTCACTTTATGCTTTATTTCTTTTAAGTAGGATACTTAATTTTTCTAGTAAAAAAAAAAATCACATAGGCCTGCATTGTTTGTTTTAGTTTTTAGAAACTGGGCAAAACTATATTAATTTTTCCTTCTTTACAAGAATCTTGTCTTTTATTTTATCTTAAAATGTAAAAATATCAGTAAATGTTAAAAAATCATTAGACATTTTTAGTTTTATAAATCATTCCTGCTGGCCAGAAAAATGTCCTCTAACAAACTTAAAGTGGTCCGTGGGCCACCATATAATAATAATAATAATAAACTTTATTTGTATAGCACCTTCCTACAATGCCTTGCATTGACCAAGGTGCTTAACAGGATAAAAAGATGAATAAACTGGAACAATAAATCAATGAAAATAGAATAGGAAACAACAGCAATAAAAGAAGGCAATGGAAATAAAAAATGCTACATACTAAAATAACACTAAAATAACACAAGTAATAAAAGTTACCGGTACACACTGAAAGCTTTTTTGAACAAGTGGAAATAAAAAGGCAATGGAAATAAAAAAATGTTACATATTAAAATACCAAAAGTAATAAAAGTTACACACTGGAAGCTTATTTGAACAAGTGGAAATAGAAAGGCAATGGAAATAAAAAATGCTACATATTAAAATACCAAAAGTAATAAAAGTTACACACTGAAAGCTTTTTTGAACAAGTGGGTCTTCAGTCTGGTTTTGAACAGAGTCAGATCAGAGGTGGCACGCAGCTCAAGGGGGAGACTGTTCCAGGCTTTAGGGCCGGCAACAGAAAATGACCGGTCTCCCCATTGTTTGTACCTTGAGCGAGGCACCTCCAGCAGGTGTTGACTGGCAGATCGTAAATCTCTGCCGGGCTGATGGGCTTTCAAAAGTTCTGAGATGTAGAGAGGTGCAAGTCCATTCAGAGCTTTGAAAACAAACAGGAGCAGCTTGAACTGTATCCTGAACTGAACCGGGAGCCAGTGTAGAGAGGACAGGACAGGAGTGATGTGTTCATATTTTCGTGTGTTGGTCAAAAAGCGCGCGGCAGAGTTCTGTACAAGCTGTAAACGGGAGATGGAGGATTGATTAATACCAACATACAAAGCATTACAATAGTCAAGTCTGGAGGTCACAAAGGCATGGATGGCCTTCTCCAGATCACCACGGCTGAGAAATGACTTGACTTTGGAGAGCAGTCGGAGCTGAAAGAAGCTGGTCTTGACAACAGAACTGATCTGTTTATCAAACTTTAAGTTGGAGTCAAGCTGCACTCCAAGATTTCTGACCACCGGGTTGAAATGGGGGAGGGGAAAACCAACACTGGGACTGGGAAGGATGTTGCTGGTGTCACCAGGAGCACTAAATAAAATGCATTCAGTTTTATCTGTGTTTAGGTGGAGGAAGTTTTGAGAGAGCCAGTGCTTAATGTCATTTAAGCAGTTGACAAGAGTGTTTGAACTGGGTGAGGGGTTGGGAGTGACTGGCAGATAGATTTGTAAATCGTCTGCATACATGTGAAAAGACAGGTTATGACGTGCAATGATTGATCCTAATGGCAGCATGTAAAGAGAGAAAAGGACTGGCCCTAGAATAGATCCCTGTGGTACGCCAGAGGTCAGAGGGGTTGATGAAGAGGAGGACAGATCGCCTATCATGACAGAAAAAGTTCTCCCAGACAGGTAAGATTTGAACCACTCAAGCACAGCTCCCTGGAGGCCAACCTGCTGAGACAAGCGGTTGATTAGTACCTGATGGTCGACGGTGTCAAAAGCTGCTGAGAGGTCTAACATCACCAGCAGAGCAGGGTTTTTTGCATCCAGGGACAGAAGAATGTCATTCTGTACTTTGAGCAGTGCAGATTCAGTACTGTGACGAGCTCGAAAACCTGACTGAAATTTTTCAAACAGGTTGTTGAGTTCTAGAAAAGATTGAAGTTGAATAAAAACAATCTTTTCCAGGACCTTAGGGCCTCAACCTTTCACCAGTTGAGAATCCCAGTTGCAGCAGGTGTTGTGGCTCCGGACACGTTTAATTTAGTGAATAAAGGAGCAGAAATGGCTCTTTGTATCGAAAAGGTTGCAGACCCCTAGAGTAACATTAAAATTTCTCAAGACAAATGTAGTTTTGCAAAACCTTTATTTACATTGCATAAGACAGTTCTGTCCAACATCTTATGTCTCTGGATAGACAAGTGAGTCCAGCTCCATCCTCCTCGAGTGTTTGTTTGCAAACACATCAACAACGCTCTCAAGGTCAATGTGTTTGCTGTAGTGAATGTGAAGTAGTGCCAGTGAGAGACGCTCCTTCGTCATTGATGCCCGCATGTAGCTGTTCAAGCGACGAAGGGCACTGCGCTCACATTCGCAGGTCACAGGCAGTGTGTAGGCCAGTTGAAGTAGGACGTGCAAGTTGGGGTAAAGGTCTCGGTCACACTCTTTAATGGAACCTGCAGGGGTGTTCGGCCTCTGTGACCCAGGCACTCTGCCGTACCTAGCAGAACAATTATTAAAACAAAATGTTCTGTATAGTAATGTTGTAACATTCAATTTCTAAAATGGGCTTCTCAGGTGCTTAACTTCAAAATAACTTACTTCAACTTCCACCTTGTAATCTCTTGGTCAACAAGTTCTGGACTGGGTAGGTCTTCGGCATACATGCTCACAATCTCTGTGGTGTCCAGATGACGATTGCAGATCACAGATGGCACTAGTCCCAATAGCTGTGGCAGACAGAGCTGAGTACAAAAAAGAAACTTTGTAAGAAACATATTTAAGTTTCAAGTTTTATATGTAATTTTTAACTTGTATGTAATTTTTTAAAATAATTTCTTAGATTTTTATTTGTATGCTGACCTCTGTAATATGTACACAATTGTTCAAAAGTTTTGGGTCAACCACACATTGGATCTCAGACACCTGTGACAAAAACAAAAAACAAAGAACAAACAAAAAAATATTAAATGACAAAGCTGATCATCGTTACTTCTGTCAGCATGGAGGCAGCCATCTTCATCATTCGAAGCACTGGTACACACCAAACTTGCACGGTCTTCATCTAAGATATGACACGTGAATAAGAGATTTTAGAATATTTTTTAGACACTTTTAGCATTTAAATAATCATATCAAAAGATTTAATATTTAGCTAAAAGAATTTACAGAAATACATTCTAAATAAGAAAACATTTGTTCCTGAAATCATTCTAAGACATATTATTGACAAAATCTATTTTACAAGAAGATCTGTTTTATTTATTTATTTTACCTGGAACTCTGTTTCTTTGAAACAAAGTTGTACATTGAAGCGCTGCTCTTTTCCTCTCTGTCCTTCTGCTTGCACCTACCCATGTTGGTATCCAGCACAGAAACCTGAAAAACAGTTTAACATAATATTTAGTATGTAGTAAACAATTTAGTAAGATCTGCTAAGACATTTTGGGTTTCTATTTGAAAACGTTTTTTTTACTTGTCTTACGTACAAAAACAGTTTTTCTGAATGTTTGTTCTTTTGAAAATTTATCCAAACATTTATTTTTCACCAAATAGGCTATATTATATTCAACACTGCTAAGTTATTGTTTGTATCCTGTCCAAACTAGGCCTGAGGCCTGTAGCTTTTGTTTAGAAAAACATGGACGCTCAGTTTCAGGCTTCCTGTGAGTAACTATCTGTCCTATCACTGTAAACTCAGCTTTAGGGATAGAATGGGGCCGTACTGGTACTAATTTCAGATAAATTACTGTTCCCAACATGGCGGAAATAGCCAAAAACAAGGAAAAAAAACGTGGCGAAAATCGTTGCTACTTAGCTTAGCTTTAGCATGTTTTAGCATTATCCATATCTTATAAAAACGTGACCCACTTCTAATCTCTCTAACATCAAACAGTACTACTTAAAATACACAAATGAACAGTTGAATCAAAAACCACAATGTAATTTTACCGTTTGAATCCACCGTGTTGCCTTCCAAGCCAGGACAGAGTGAACGTTGTCTTCCCCTCACAGTCTCGCGGGAGTTGTAGACGGGACTTCATAGGCAAAGTGGGCGGTTCGTTCGAACCGGGCGAACCCCCCCTGGCTACGCCCATGTCATCATGCACTTCAAGTCTGCTTCTGTCATCCTGCACTATGTCCACTCTGCACTGTCATCACAATTAGCTCTTATATCACAGCTTTTTTTACCAGCCTTGTTTTGACCTCACACCTGTTTCTTGGATTCCCTGCTTTGCCTGCCCTCATATACAACCGGATTCCAAAAAAGTTGGGACACTAAACAAATTGTGAATAAAAACTGAATGAAATGATGTGGAGGTGCCAACATCTAATATTTTATTCAGAATAGAACACAAATCACAGATCAAAAGTTTAATCTGAGTAAATGTAACATTTTAAAGGAAAAATATGTTGTTTCAAAATTTACAGTGTCAACAAATCCCAAAAAAGTTGGGACAAGTAGCAATAAGTGGCTGGAAAAAGGAAATTGAGCATATAACAAACAGCTGGAAGACCAATTAACACTAATTAGGTCAATTGACAACATGATTGGGTATAAAAAGAGCTTCTCAGAGTGTCAGTGTCTCTCAGAAGCCAAGATGGTAAGAGGATCACCAATTCCACCATTGTTGCGCAGAAAGATAGTGCAGCAAAACCAGAATGGTGTTACCCAGCGTAAAATAGCAAAGACTTGTAAGTTATCATCATCAACCGTGCATAACATCATCAAAAGATTCAGAGAATCTGGAACAATCGCTGTGCGTAAAGGTCAAGGCCCTAAAACTCTACTGGATACTCGTGATCTCCAGGCCCTTAAACGTCACTGCACCTCAAACAGGAATGCCACTGTCAAGGAAATAACAGAATGGGCTCAGGAATACTTCCAGAAAGCATTGTCAGTGAACACAATCCACCGTGCCATCTGCCGTTGCCAGCTGAAACTCTACAGTGCAAAGAGGAAGCCATTTCTAAGCAAGCTCCACAAGCTCAGACATTTGCACTGGGCCAGGGGTCATTTAAAATGGAGTGTGGCAAAATGGAAGACTGTTCTGTGGTCAGATGAGTCACGATTTGAAGTTCTTTATGGAACACTGGGACGCCATGTCATCCGGACCAGAGAGGACAAGGATAGCCCAAGTTGTTATCAACGCTCCGTTCAGAAGCCTGCATCACTGATGGTATGGGGTTGCATGAGCGCTTGTGGCATGGGCAGCTTGCATGTCTGGAAAGGCACCATTAATGCAGAGAACTATGTTCAGGTTCTAGAACAACATATGCTCCCATCTAGACGTCATCTCTTTCAGGGAAGACCCTGCATTTTTCAACAAGATATTGCCAGACCACATGCTGCAGCAATCACAACATCATGGCTACGTATGAGAAGGATCCGGGTACTGAAAGGGCCAGCCTGCAGTCCTGATCTCTCACCTATAGAGAACATTTGGCACATCATAAAGAGGAAGGTGCGACAAAGAAGGCCCAAGACGATTCAACATTTAGAGGCCTGTATTGGACATGAATGAGAGAGCATTCCTATTTCTAAACTGGAGAAGCTTGTCTCCTCTGTCCCCAGACGTCTGTTGAGTGTTGTAAGAAGAAGGGGGGATGCCACACTGTGGTAAAAATGGACTTGTCCAAACTTTTTTGGGTTTTGTTGACACCATGAAATTTTGAAACAACAGATTTTTTCCCTTAAAATGATACATTCTCTCAGTTTAAACTTTTGATCTGTGATTTGTGTTCTATTCTGAATAAAATATTAGACGTTGGCACCTCCACATCATTGCATTCAGTTTTTATTCACAATTTGTTTAGTGTCCCAACTTTTTTTGGAATCCGGTTTGTATTTTGGATTCATCTCTCATACCACAGTACATACTCTACTTCCCACTACCTCAACTATGCCTCTTGCATCATGTTTTGGATTAATATTAAACAGACTAGATCAATTTATAGATAAACAAAACATTATAAGCAACAGTCAGTATGGGTTTAGAGCAAAAAACTCTACATCAATAGCTGTGTTTCCATCCATTTTCATTTCGATTTTTGAGCTAATTTTTGAAATCTCGCAAATATGTAAATACAAATTAATGCGAAGCAGAAGTGTTTCCATCTGCTGGCTTGAAGCGCATCTACCAAGCCACGCACAGCGTCATTACGTCAGACGTCAGCGTCATTACGTCAGACGTCAGCACTGCGCATGTCTACAGTAAACAGGAAGTAGCAGTTGAAAACAGAACCCGGCCACACATCTCGTCAAAAAGGAGAGAATATTTCAGGTACGTGTTGCTATCGGTCGAGTTGTATTTATTCTGTCATACAAACTAGTTTTAGCGATGTTACATGTTGTCCGGAGCGGAAACAGCTGATCAGTCACGTGACGTGAATGTTCGCTTCGGCAGCACGAGTCGGCAAATGTGTTTCCATCTGTCGCTGTGCGCATCTGCTCATTTTCGAACATCCCAAAAACCACCTCAAGCGAGCGTATAAACTTTTTGGCGAACTTGAGAAAGTAAATACGGATTTTGCCGTTTCCATTAAGCTTTTCTGCTGCGATACTTCAAAATGCGCACCTAGAAACCTTGATGGAAACACGGCTAATGGCTCTCATGGAATTAATGGAACAAATAACTACTGCTGTCGATCAAAAACAATATTGTATCAGTATTTTTGTTGATTTAAAAAAAGCATTCGATACTATTGATCACACCATTCTCCTTGAAAAACTGAACAAATATGGTATTAGAGGACCAGCATTACAGTGGGTATCTAGCTACTTGAAAGATAGGAAACAATTTGTACAAATAAATGATGTAAGATCTGACCTCTGTAATATCACATGTGGAGTTCCCCAAGGCTCTGTACTTGGACCAAAGCTTTTTATTTTATATGTGAATGACTTGGTAAATGTGTCAGGACTCCTTAAATGTGTACTTTTTGCTGATGATACCACTTTTTTCTGTTTAGGTGAAGATATTGAACAAATGTTGGAATTGATAAAGACAGAATTTGTCAAGATACAAACTTGGTTTAAAATAAATAAATTATCATTAAATCTAGAAAAAACTAATTACATGATATTCGGTAATAAAAAGAAAACTGTAGATGTTCCACTCAAAATTGAAGATGTTGAGATTTGTAGAGTGAGTGAGGTGAAGTTTTTGGGTGTTATCATTGATGACAAACTGTCATGGAAACAACACATAAATTCTGTAAGAATAAAAATAGCTAAATCGATTGCAGTACTGTACAAAGTCAGAGACCTATTGAATGATAAAGCTCTGTATTTGTTGTATAACACAATCATTGTTCCACACTTAAAGGTTCAGTCTGCAGTTTCTGTAGAACATCAGCACTTAGAAAAAATTTCAACAAGCAAAGCATTCTGATCCCTCCCCCTCAGAGCCATATATGGCACTGCCCCCTTGTGGTCTGTTAAAATTCAAATTCAAGCTCTGTTTTTATTGGCTGATTCGAATTCAAGCTCGGTTTTTATTGGCTGGTTACAAACTTTGTTTTTATTGGCTGGAAAATGGCGGGTCACTTTTTCTTTTTAGAA
Source organism: Garcialebias charrua (assembly GCA_038048925.1). NCBI lineage: Eukaryota > Metazoa > Chordata > Actinopteri > Cyprinodontiformes > Rivulidae > Garcialebias > Garcialebias charrua. The sequence goes on from JBBPBX010025543.1 coordinate 9,916, forward strand.
ATGCTTATTTACCACCTGGAGAAGCAAGGGGACAATATTTTTTTTTAGTTTTTTTCAGAGATTACCTCTCTAACATCAATCTAGTGACAGAGTGAAGAAATATGTTAAAAATATATTGTTAGAAAAGTTACATATAGCAGCTTTAATCTATTGTATTGATGTTTGGGGGAATGCGTGTAAAACAATCACAAAGCCTATTTTTGTATTACAGAAAAGAGCTGTAAGAATTATCACTAGAAAACATTACCGTCATCCATCAAGTACATTATTTTATCAACTGAAGTTATTGAAGTTCCATGATTTGGTAGACTATAATATTTTATCAGTTATGTATAGGGCTCAAAATAATGCATTACCTTTAAATATCCAAATGCATTTTGTTAAAAGACAAAGTTGTTATAATCTTAAGGGGACAGAGATGTTTGTAAAACCACAATTCAGAACTAGTTTGAAGGGACGTTCTACCTCAATCCAGGGAATTAGATTATGGAATGGCTTGGAGAATGTAGTTAAAAATGCCAAGTCAATGTTTACATTTAAGAAAATGATCAAAACAAATGTGTTAAAAAAATATATGAAATAGCGTAATGTGTATTGTAGTATTAGTTAGAAAATTAGAAAGAGTTAGTCATTTTGTACTGTTGGTTGAAGATTATTATTGTTTAATCTGATTGTTGGAAAAAGTTGGTTGAAAATTATTATTGTTTACATGGTTGATTATTATTGTTTAATCTGATTGTTGGAAGTAAGGGGCAGATATAATAAGATTTATTCTTCTTTCTGCTACCTTTCATTTTTTTATATTTCGTACATTATCATTTATGAGATTGTCTTGTATTGTTTCTTTTGTAAAAAAATGAACAAATTTAATAAACATAAACAAACATAAACATAAACATATTATTCATTCATTCATTCATTCAACCTTTATTTATACAGGCTAGCCTCGTTGAGCCACGGGGACTCATTTACAAGAGGGACCTGTCTCACTCACACCCAGGGTCAATTTAGAGTTACCAATCAGCCTAACATGCATGTTTTTGGACTGTGGGAGGAAACCGGAGCACCCGGAGAAAACCCACGCATGCACGGAGAGAACATGCAAACTCCACCCAGAAAGGCCCCCGGACCGGGATTTGAACCGGGGGCCGGCTCGCTGAGAGGTAGCTCTACCAGTTGTGCCACCGTGCTGATCTCTGACTGTGCTTCATCCCTGCCTGTTTTATTGGACCTTGCTTTTGGATTACCTCTCAAACTTAAGGCCCCTGCATAGCTCTGCGTACGGCCGTACACCGTTCGCTGTACGCCGTCCGTACGTCGTCCGTACGCCGTCCGTACGCAGAGGTACAAGCATATCCTCGCAGGGCATGTACGCGCAAAGCTCAAATTTTACGGCCGTGTATGCAAACGCGTTGTCGCACAATAAACTGCCTGGCGCCGGACTGTTTTGCATGCGACACAAATGTATTAAATTCCCTTTCTTCATCCCTTATCTGGCCTTTTCTTTAGTTTTTTTTGCCAAAAGGCAAGTGATCGCTTCCTCCTCTGTTGACTCCATGACTGAAATTATGAGAAATGAATGAATTTGTCACGAGCAAATTAAACTCAGGTCCAACGTGACTGCGGAAGGTTCTGAATATTTCTTGTTGTTCTGGTCTGATGTGTGGGCTACAGGACCAGCGCACCCTGTTTTTTTTTGTTGAACTTTTTAATAACGTAAACACATAACACCGGTGCGGTTGCAGCTGCCAGCTCGCGCCTTTTTTTCCCCACCCGACCTGTCAATCAATTCAGTAGGTGTGTCGTGGGCAGCACGGTGGCACAACTGGTAGAGCTGCTGCCTCTCAGCGAGAAGGTTGCCGGTTCAAATCCCGGTCCGGGGCCTTTCTGGGTGGAGTTTGCATGTTCTCCCCGTGCATGCGTGGGTTTCCTCCGGGTACTCCGGTTTCCTCCCACAGACCAAAAAACATGCTTGTTAGGCTGATTGGTGACTCTAAATTGACCCTAGGTGTGAGAGTGGATGGTTGTTTGGTGTGAGTGAGACAGGTCCCTCTTGTAAATGAGTCCCCGTGACTCAACGAGGCTAGCCTGTATAAATAAAGGTTGAATGAAAAAAAAAAAAAAAAAGTGTCAGCAAATGACCAATCAGCGACCTCAATTTGTCCCGTAGGTAAACTCTCTGGGCTGCAGCTTCTCAAATGACGTCAAGAATTTGGTGCGAAAATGCGAGAATGTACGCAAGAAGGAACGCCGAGCTGTGCGGGTGAACTGCCTGCATACAGTACACGCGTACGGACACGCGTACGGACGTACGCAGAGCTATGGGGGAGCCTTTAGGTTGGCACAAGCTTGCTGCTCTGCTGCTGTTCACTCACTGTGAGTGACATCATCAGCTCCAACTCACTGGAAGAACCTGTTTCCTACTGGACTGTTAAGGTTAGTGACTGCCTTTATTATCTTAAGAATCTTCACAGTGAAACCCAGAAAACTAACTCCCCTGTCTTCAGATTGGAGCCATCCATGAACCCAGACATCCACCAGCAACTTTTCATTAATAAACATTATTAACCATTCCTGTTGTCCAGTGTTGTGTGCTAATCCATCTCTCTTCTCTCAGGCAAGGCAAAATCATGGAGCACCTGTGAGTGGCAAAGAGACTCCAGGTGGTGCTACTCATTCATTGACTTTTCTAAAGAACTGTGCAGTGTTTGACCCAGTCTTACCAGAGAGAGAAGCTGCCCACAAGTTATTCTCTGTAAAGCAAGAGCATAAACGAGTCATTGAGTATATCACAGACTTTCATGCTATTGCATAAGTATGTGTGTATCTTATCTCAACCTTTAAAACCTGAACCCCACACTCTTTGCTCTTTGAATTGAGAAAGCTCCTCGGATGAAGAGCGAAACATCTTCTGTTACAAATAAAGTCCAGTTGTTTTTGTATTGAACTTTTTTTGCAGTGGCGGTCCGTGGCATGTGCGAACTGAGCGACCGCACAGGGCGGCATCCAGCAGGGGGCGGCATAAGAGGAGACCCCGCTCCTCGTTTTTTTATTTGTTTAAATCTTTTACAACTTTTGTTTTTAACAGCATAACACAGAACACTACCTCGTTGCTCCTGGGCCGCCCCACCCTTAATTTATTCACATGTCCTCAGTTTAACCACCGCAGCAGCTGCTGGGTGCATTTCCTCAACCCAGGTCGTCCGTCCCACCTCCACTTTTACTTTCGTTTTTGTTACGGAGGTGACACTACGTGCGGTCAGTGGAAAGATGGAAGAGAGGAAGAGTGAAGAGAAAGATTAAAAAGAGAGAGGCTCTGGAGACAGACAGCTAAATGTGCAAACATTGACACATTTTTCACTCAAACAGCTGCAGTTTGTTAATGAGAGATCAAACAGGTAAGACATGCTGTTGGATTTTGCTGCAAAACACCATTCAAGTTAATTATCAAGTCAATGAATTTTGTGGTGTGTAGCATTGTGACATAACATACTGTTAAAAAAATTAAATAATATTAAATGAGTCTGGATGAAGACCTGCTCTATATGAAAAGTGCCCTAAAATGTTAGATAACCCTTCAATGAAACTGGCCTGAATTGATCATAAGTCTTTGTAAAAAGGAGAGATTTGTGCAGTTATGACAATTTTTTAAATGTGATTTAGTGTCAGGAGTGATGAGGGGATTGTTCCTGTCAGTATGAAGGAACAGGTGAGCTGTTCTAACTGTGTGTGAACAAACAAGCATTAGTTCCAATATAAACACTTTCTAAACGACAGTAGTGACATTGAATTGTTATCATTAAAAGTAAGATGATAAATACATAAAGCAATGAAAGGGAATAGTATGAAAGTAATATGAAATAAGCCTGCATATTTTACCATAGAAAATATATTAATTGGTTAAGTGAAAATGTGTTTTCCATATCAAATGTGCTAAATCTTTACAGATAATTGTTCTGATGCAGACTCAGTAAATGTAGAGAGTCAGAGTCAGAGAGTCAGAGAGAATTTATTGTCATTTGCACCGCATGTAGTACATGTGTTGAAAACGAGATTATGTACACAGGGTCCCAGTTACATCCAACAACAAATGCAAGAGAAATACAATAATAACATCTAGGATTAACTAAGAGAGACATCATCAGCTAGTAATACACTAAGCCCTAATGTAGTAGAAAAACATCATTATAAACAGCAGCACGAACATGAGCAGATGGTCACAGATGAACGCAGCAACAAGAAACAGACAGTCAGTATCAGTATGATGTGACATTTTGCAGTGTTTATTCTTATTATTTATTTATTCATGAGTCTGACAGCCTCAGGGTAGAAGCTGTTTCTCAGTCTAGTGGTTCTACATTTGATGCTCCTCAACCTCCGTCCCGAGGGGAGTGGTGCAAAGAGTGAGTGTGCTGGGTGAGTGAGGTCTTTCATGATGCAGGTGGCTCTTTTTCTGCATCTGGAGGTGTAAATGTCTGTGATGGTGGGGAGACTGACTCCCACAGACTTCTGTGCAGCCTTCACCACTCTCTGCAGAGCTTTTCTCTCTGCAACTGTGCAGCCTCCATGCCACACGTTGATGCTGGAGCACAGGACGCTCTCCACTGCACACCTGTAGAACGAGGTGAGGACTGGGCTTCTCAGACCGGCTCGTCTCAGCCGTCTGAGGAAGTAGAGTCTCTGATGACCTTTCTTGATCAGGCTGGTGGTGTTGTTGCTCCAGCTGAGGTTATCATTCAAGTGTACACCCAGGTATTTGTAGCTGGAGACCACCTCCACCGCAGATCCACCTATATACAGTGGGGTGTGGGTGTGTTTGTTCCTTCTGAAGTCCACAATCATCTCCTTCGTCTTCTTCACATTCATGTGAAGGTTGTTCTCTTTGCACCAGCTCTCCAGATGTTCCACCTCCTGTCTGTAGCTGGATTCATCATTATCTGTGATGCATCCCACCACAGCTGTATCATCTGCAAACTTAACAATATGACAGCCTGGATGTGTGGCTATACAATCATATGTGAGCAGAGTGAACAGAAGAGGGCTCAGCACACATCCCTGAGGAGAGCCAGTGCTGAGGGTGATGGTGGAGGAGGAGAAGTTGTGGATCTTCACGGACTGTGGTCTGTCTGTTAAGAAGTCTAAGACCCAGTTACAAATAGAGGGGCTTAGTCCAAGTGTGGATAGTTTGTCTATCAGAGTTTGGGGGATCATGGTGTTGAAGGCAGATGTGAAGTCCACAAAGAGCAGACGCACGTATGAGTCCTTCTGATCCAGGTGGTCCTCTGGACAGATTCTTCTTTGTATCAAAAATACTTCTTCAGTCTGAGGAGCTGTGACAAACTCAGTCATCGTTCCTCCTTGATGGAGAGGAACGATGGTTTGAGAGAGGAGTAAAGGAGGCCATCTTTGTGAAAAGAAACCGTCCATCATTAAACAGAGGTGGAGGCCTCCATGTTCAACTGTCCACCTCTCACAATGCTGTTATTGCTAGTATCTTACTGTTCATATAAAATATTTGATAATGTTCTTATAGAAACAATTCTTGAATAATGTTCATAATGTGTTAATGCTACATGTTTGTCTCAGGCTACTTCTTGTTCTGCCATTAACTCTAAATACTTATTGAATAGTTTATATATGTAGGTAAAACTAGATGTTGAACAACCCATTAAAATACACCAGAATGCAGGAAATGGCATCTATTTTATTCAAAATTTTCTGGGAGAGGACCCCCACTGGCAACCTAGCCGGGGATGGGGGGGGGGCATTGGGGTTGCTCGCACAGAGCGCCAAATAGGCTAGGACCGCCTCTGGTTTTTTGAATCCGTGGGAGAGAAGTCAGAGCGATAAGGGCATCTCGGCCTTGGGATGAGTCAAAGTTATCCACAGTCATGACTCCGCTTGGTCCGGCACCCACTGCCCCGCAGGCTGATGAGCCCATGCAACTGTCTTAACCCCAAAGTTTTTTATTCTGCTCTCTCCGCAGACTGCTTCGCTCGACGGCGCTAACTGCGCGAACAACCACTACCCCTGCTAACTCGTAGCGGGCTAGCCAACGAAAAGGACGCGATGGAGGAGACGTCTCAAAATAAAAGGAAAAGGATTTTTGAAGGACTTGCTCGCCTTATCTCGGACATGCCTCCGGAGAAAGGAAAGCGAAAGACAAGACTTCCAAGGAAAACCAGCAAGATGGCGAGCCCAACCTCGGGCGCCTGTCCTAGTGGATGCGGTTTCTCCCTCGCAGCGACGGACACCCACGAGGCCTGTCCCATCTAGTTTCATTCATTCATTCAACCTTTATTTTTACAGGCTAGCCTCTGAGCCACGGGGACTCATTTACAAGAGGGACCTGTCTCACTCACACCCAGGGTCAATTTAGAGTTACCAATCAGCCTAACATGCATGTTTTTGGAATGTGGGAGGAAACCGGAGCACCCGGAGAAAACCCACGCATGCACGGAGAGAACATGCAAACTCCACCCAGAAAATCCGCCGGGCCGGGATTTGATCAGGTGACCTGCTCGCTGAGAGGCAGCAGCTCTACCAGTTATGCCACCGTGCTGCCCTGATTGGGGATGTTACACGCAAAAATGGTGCTGGATGTGCCCGACTCTTGCCCACACTGCAGCCAGATGCTGGAGGAGGTGAGGAGGCACCGGGCGGATTTCGTAGCCAAGGCCATGGGCGCAGTTGCAGCGCCAGCGGACCCAGACACCACATAGCCCCTCACTCCCACGCCGGAACTCGAGAACCAGGCTCTGCATGACAGCACACGAGTCGAATGGGGCGACAGCCCTGATGTGCTGGCTCCCATGGTGGACTTAACAGTCGAATTCAACACTCGAGGCGCGATGAACAAGGACGAGATCTCGATTTCAGCCTCAGGTGAATTTTCCGCGGAGGACGCAGACGTCGAATACGAGGAACAGGTAGAAGATCTCTCATGCAACCCGGTACCTGTGCTCTTGGAGACTGACTTTTCCATCCCTGCTCTGTTCGACTTGTGTCACAGATCAGCGGACGTGCTGCAGATCCCATGCCTCATCAACAGGTCACAAGGCTGGTAGGAAACTATTTTTACTCAAAGCAGCAGGCTGCCACGAGGTAAAGGATGCCCGTCTTCCCGGACTTCCTCACAGATCTGACTCGCACCTGGGCTCAGCCCAGAGCTCCTATGCTGTTACCACTCTCGCAGTTTCTCGACATGGACGGGATGGATGAAGTGGGAATAGACAACGTGCCTCAAATTGAGGACACGCTGGCGTCTCACCTGGCTCCCAAGTCATCTGGGACAAAACCAACTCTCCCTAGCAAAGCTTGTCGAGCTTCAGCTTCTCTGCTTGAGAAATGCTACAGAGCTCAGGGACTTGCGGCGTGCGCGATGAACACGTCAGCGTTGATGCAGGCTTACCTGGCTGAAAAACTGCAGGAGATCAAGGTAACGACGGACAAACGAGCTGCCGCTGACTTGCTGGATGAAGCCCGCAGGGCAACAGACTTTGTGCTCTGCATGATGGGAACAGCTGCTGTTGCTCAGGGCAAAGGCATGGCTGAGGTGGTCTTAGCGATACGCCATCTGTGGATGACCTTAACTGACCTCCCCGAGGGACAAAAGGTGCCTTTTCTCCACCACTCGATAGAACTGGCGGGATTGTTTGGGAAAGCTCTGGATCGAATTCAGACCAAGCTGGACCAGAGGCACAAACAGGCTGAAGCTCTCCGGGTGGGCATTCCCAGGAGAACCTTTGCCTCCCCCAGGGAGTCAGCTAGGGGCAGACCTACGTAACCTCGGCACCGCTCAGCAACACGTGCCCCACCGTAAAAGTGACCAACGTACGAGGACGAGCATTGGCAAAGTCAACCACCGGGTCCACCTCAAACCAAACATGCATGGAGCAAAAACAGGTTTGTTCCCCGCCAGGCGGTCAGACATAGGGCCTCCTTGGCGATCCGGGACACCAGACAAAAGTGTACCTGATGAACCAGGTCCACATCTTGATTTCACACGATCACCGGCCCACGTGGTACAGGGAATGATCCTTTCATGTCCAGACTTTATTTGTAGCACGGTACAAAAAGCTGGTAACTCTGTTGCGTGTACAAATCATGTTTTTCCTGCTGTGAGTGACATAAAGTCAAATATGTCATTACACGTAAGCATGAATAAAGCTCAAAAAACAGCCCCTCTCTGTTTTATTGACTCAAAAAAAAAACAACAACTAACACAATAACTTCAGCAGAACGGGTCCCTCTGGCCTGCCAGCCGACATAAAGGGAGGGGACCATCTCCCCCCCCTCCCTCATCGCTCACGGGATGTTAGCCTAATAGATAAGCCCCAGAGGGGTGCCTCTGTTCTGTCTGTAGCGGACAGGCACAGAGGCGTCTGCAAGCAGGCCCCACACTCCTCACAGAGACAGGTGAGAGGGGTCACGTGCTCTAGCCCCCGCTCGAGCACAGAAAAACAGACATTCTGTTTAACTTTTGTCTAATAATGACAACAGATTGCCTCTGCCCTCAAACACTCTCGATCAGAGTAGTATGGTAGCACATCTGCAAAAAGGCCCTCTTCCTAACATGGTTGATCACAGAATCCAGGGCCCTTGGAGGAGAACTGGTTCCACCAACTGCTCCTCTTCAGGGACACACCACGTCACCAGAAGGAGCGGTCTCGCCACTTAGGCTGGGAGCTGTGGAAAATTTCAGCTTAGTGGCAGCAAGGAACAAGCTGGTGGCATCAGGCCTGCCAGAAAATGTGGTAAAAACCATTCAAAATGTCCGAGCTTTGTCAACACAGTCTCTTTACGTTCAGAAATGGCGTATTTTTGAAGCTTGGTGCATAGAAATAAATAGTATTTCTTATTCATGTGACCTGGCTTAGCTCCTGACTTTTCTTCAGGACTTACTGGAAAAAGGTTGTTCTTTCTCAACAATTAAGGTGTTCCTATCAGCAATTTCAGCCTGTCACGAAGGCTGGGGAAACAGGACGCCTGGCGTGTATCCAATCATAATAAGATTTATGAAGGGCGTGCTAAGAATGAGACCCTCCAGCAGGATCCTGACCCCTGGTTGGGATCTTAGTCTGGTCTTGGGGGCTCTCTGTGATCCCCCATTCGAGCCACTGAGCGAGATTAAGATAAATGTATTATCTTATAAAACCACTCTACTTCTGGCCCTTTGCTCAGCGAAACGCGTGGGTGACCTCCATGCCTTGGTTTACATCCAATGTGTACCAGATTCGCCCCTGATGGGTCAAAGGTCACCTTAAGGCCTAATCCCGCATATATCCCCAAGGTCTTGACTCTAAACCCTAGAAGTCTGGACTTTGATCTCTCCTCTTTTCCACCTGCTCCGGTCCTCACTCAGGAACAGGAAAGGCTGAAGGCTCTCTGCCCCGTGAGAGCTTTAAGCACTTACATGCAGAAAACAACCGAATGGAGAAAAACAAATGGGGCTTGGCCACGTTGTGGTCACTGTTCAAGGGTGTACCAGTTGCAGACATTTGTGCTACGGCGAACTGGAGCTCAATAAACACTTTTACAAAGCATTACAGTTTGGATGTTACTGCGTGTGATGTCACTCAGGCTGTCCTTTCTAACACACAGTAGAAAGTAGCCTTGAGATGCCTGCTGATCAAGGGCAGACATTCACACTAGCATGCATTTTACTGAGCATTTCAAGGGTGTGAATGAATTACGTTCCCATAGCATATGTTGCACCGAAGAGACATGACTGAAAGGGAACTGAAAGTTATGCACCATAACTCATGTTCCCTGAAGGAAGGGAACGAGGTGCAACATATCTGGCCCTTTTCAATGCTGAAAGCTCGGTGAAGTGCATCTTGGAGAAAGTTGGATGGGCGTCAGCGGCTTAAGTACCCAGAGGGCGGGGCCTCTGGCGTAACGCTGATGCCCTTGCCATAAAGGCGTGAATGTATTCCTTCAGGTAATTGTGCAGGTGCGCAATTCCCATAGCATATGTTGCACCTCATTCCCTTCCTTCAGGGAACATGAGTTATGGTGCATAACTTTCAGGTTTTCTACACCAATTACCTCCTACAGTACAAAAACTTGCCTGTTATGCTGCCTTCAGGCCCAGGCCTACCTAACAAAAGAGATATGTGATCTCAAAGGGATTTGCCTAGTTAAATAAAGTATAATAAAACACGTGAATAATTCTTATGTGTCTAGATGAAAGGGAAAAACTAATCTGAAAATTGTCATACAGGAAAAGAATAAAGTTAGAAAATGTTTTAGGAAATTACAACACACAAATATATCAGCTTTGTAAAAAATGTCAAACAATAATTTAATATCAGTCCATCCGTCCATCTATCTGTCCGTCCATCTGTTCATCCATCTTCTTTGCCTTATTTTTGCTTTCCAGGTCATGAGAGCTAGTGCCTGTCTCCAGCTGTCACTGTGCA
>JBBPBX010025543.1:23742-36544 GCA_038048925.1 Garcialebias charrua
TTCTGTTTTTTTATATATAAAAAAACACTCCTTCATAAAAGGCACATAGCAGCTCATCTGGCGTTTGACAAAATACAACTGAAGGACTCTCTGACCAGGATAAACAAAACTCTCTGGTCTAATGAGACAAATATTGAACTCTTTTGTGTGAATGCCAGGCGTCATGTTGGAGGAAACCAGTTCATCACTAGAACAATACCATCCCTACAATGAAACATGGTAAATGGTAAATGCAGCTTACTTATACAGTATAGCACTTTCCAGCCCCCTATGAGGGCCCCCAAAGCGCTTTACAGCACAAGCCATCCACCCATTCACACACACATTCATACACACATTCATACACCGGTAACGGTAGTCTGCCATGCAAGGCAACAGCCAGTCCTACCGGGAGCAACTCGTGGTTAAGTGTCTTGCCCAGGGACACAATGACACATGGTGTGGGATGTGGTGTCAATGGTGGTGGCAGCATCATGCTTTGGGGATGTTTTTCAGAAGCAGGAATTTACTGACTAGTCAGGATGGTGGGAACTATGAATGCAGCAATGTACAGAGACATCCTGGATGAAAACCTGCTCAGAGCTCTCTTGACCTCAGACTGGGGCAACGGTTCATTTTTCATTAGGACAACGACCTAAAGCACCTGACCAAGATCTCAAAGGAGTGGCTTCAGGACCACTCTGTGAAGGTCCTGGAGGTGCTGGACCACTCTGTGAAAGTCATGGAGGGGCTTTAGGACCACTCTGTGAAGGTCCTGGAGGTGCTTCAGGAACATTCTGTGAAGGTCCTGGAGGTGCTGGACCACTCTGTGAAGGTCTTGGAGGGGCTTTAGGACCACTCTGTGAAGGTCTTGGAGGAGCTTCAGAACCACTCTGTGAAGGTTCTGGAGTGGCCAAGCCAGCGTCCAGACTTGAATCTGATTGAACATCTCTGGAGGTCTCTGAAAATGGCTTTGCAAATATCTTCTATCCAACCTGATGGAGCTTGAGAAGTAGTGCAAAGCAGAGTGGGACCAACTGTCTAAAGACAGGTGTGCTAAGTTTGTGGCATCATGTTCAAGAAGACTTGAGGCTGTAACTGCTGCTGAAGGTGGATAAACAAAGTATCAAGCAAAATTTGTGAATACTTACATAAATACTAATTCTTAGTTTTCTATTTTTAATAAATTTGCAAAAAATCTCAATGTATTTTTTCACATCGTCATAATGGGGTATTGTGTGTAGAATTTTGAGGAAAGAGATTAATTTTCTACAATTTGGAAGAAGGCTGTAACAACAAAATGTGGAAAAAGTGAACCTCTGTGAATACTTTCCGGATGCACTGTATATTATTATTGTTCGTAATACTTTCAATACAAACCTCACTTCAAAAGACCTGAATTATCTGTTGAAATCAGATTTCATCACATTAATTTTTTTTTTTTCCATTCAATTAAATGTTTAAATGATTAAATTCTGAGGTCCGTGTGAAAACCTGTTTTACACATGTCACTTCAGCCTGAATCATCTTTAGACCTTGAAGAGGCTGATTTTTGCCTCCTTTCCGCTTTTGGTTTGTAGAACAGCTCATATCTTATTTTCACCATTCTTGTGGATGAACACTCCAGCACCATGTCAGCAATGTTCATTTGAACCGTGACCATGACCAGGAAGCAATTTCTTAGGCTTTAGAAGCCCCAAAGAAAATAGGAGGCCCTCGGGTCAACAGCACACATATTTCCCCTTCCTGCTATCTGAGAGGTGAAGACTTCTGGGTATTTCATGGAAGGAGGTCCTCATATTTCTTAGGTTAACTTCTGTGACAGTCAGAATGTCTTTAATGGCACCAATGAACTGAATACTCTTTATGAAGTGAGGTTACAAGCTCCAAAACTATAAGAAGACACAGTTAAAGGGTCATTAGTTACCCCCAATAAAACTCATCCCTGATGTTTTTATCCCTGAGATCCTTTTTATAAGTTGTAGTACAAGAGAAAATTGTTTTTCTCTCTACTCTTTAATATTCATTTAACTATATAAAACAATCTAATTTAAAGACAAACGTTTATTGACAAATATTCTCAGTCAATTTTAGTCAATAATTTTATCTTTACACTTAAAATACACAGTATTCTTGTTTAAATTTGTAAGATGTAGTCAACAAGTGTACAGTTTAACTAAGTATTCTGTCATTAAAATTTTCATTTACATGAGGTTGCTATATCATGAAGAAAGTGTACAAGCAAATGTATCTTCAACAAAATGACACAGAGACATTTTTTTACAACAGAGCTCTGCGTGAGTTTGTTCTCCTTGTTTGGTCACAATTGCACAGAAACAAAGTATCATTTCTTTTTTGTTTTCATTCAACCTATATTTAGACAGGTTAATCCCACTGAGCCTCGGGGACTCATTTACAAAGTAGTACAAGAGAAACCTGATTCTTATCGGTTACCCCTTTTTGAGCAGCCGAAAACTGCACCAAACTTGATTATTATGGTTAAACAAACACCAATTTTTATTGTTTTTTCTTCCATTCTGTGTTTATCCATCAGAGCTAGTCATCCAACTTGGTGACTAAATGTACATGAAACTATTACTATAAGGTCTGTTGGAGAAAATGTCTGTCATACGTTGCTTTTTCATATTCCTGTTTTAGTCATACTTTGAAAGAACAAACAATTTATCTTTCTTGTGCTGGTTAACTTTTGAAATAAGATTATATTTATTATTTATGTTGGATAATTTAAATGCTTTAAAATGTTGCTATGCTGAAAATGAATTGTTTTGCAAGTAGTGTTAGCAATGTTACCACATACAAATACATTTCTGTTCCAATATTACAAGTTTAGCTCATCACTCATTGATCAATTAGGATCATGATGATATAAAATTTATTTTGAAAACATGCCGTCATTTATAATATCAATACCAAATAGTTTACAAGCTCTTGTAACCAGTCAGCTTCAACCTGGACTGAAAAATGTCACAAGTGGAAGCTTTCCGCTGGACATTTTTTAATATGCTGGACATGTCATTAATACAGGCATCTTCATTCGGTGTGGGGGAAGTGAACCTGTGTCCCAGGGGCGCAACTACATATTTTTGAGGTGGATGCGAAAACATCAACGGCGCCCCCCCCCCCCTTTTTTTTACCTGCCGCCTCATACAGCTTTCCTCCCTTAGTCATGCACTTAGAAAATACAGTAGCAATATTACAGATTTTTTTATGTTACATATTATATCAGGTGATCATTCCAATCATAAACAAATAAGAAGTTTAATAAAGTAAAAATATATAACAATAGTGGTAATCAGTGCTCAATATTTTATGTAGCGAAAATATGAAATCTTAACAGCCTGCAGTCCATGTCAGAGTTTTAACATTTATGACATTTAAACTGTTACTTTCCGTGAAAGAAGACAATGAAAGATGGTCATCAGAAATTCAAACCATCATGGTATACAGTATAGGTTTTTGTTGCCTCCCTAATGTAATTATTCCTACCTGATGTCATCACTTGTCTCCTCTATCACTGACCTCGTGTCTGTCTCCTTCACCCTTTGTCTGTGGCATTCTGCACTGTCATATGGTCAAAAAAGCATTATATATTAGTTGTAAAAATTACAGATCTTAATACAGTTTTTAAAAATAATGTTTACATGTTATTGCTTGGGATTAAGTAGCTGTTCCCTCACTTCCACCTGCATTAGACCAACCTGTTGCCTTCCCCAGTCTGTCCTGATTCCTCTGTCATCTTCTCTTCCTTCTCTCCATCCTCACAGCTGAATGACATTAATTTTGTGTTAAGTAGGTTTAAAAATACAGCAGTCAAACCACAATAGAAATGAAACTTTAACTTAAATGATCTCCTTGTTGGATAACAGTTACTGACTGGACATTTCATCTGATCTGACTTACCAGATACATCACAACACACACCACTGTAGTGATATTAAATAAGACATTTAAACTCAAGTGTCCCTCTGCCAAAAAGGTTGGGAACATGGGTCACTAATCTTTTTGAGTCTAAGGGCTATAGTGACACTGAGGAGATACACACATAAACTTGTACAACTCATCTTTAATTAAAGAATCAATAATAATAAATGTACATATGAGTGAATAAATTGCAGCACTGCGTTGGAACATAGCTGGGAACTGCCACCACAACAGTTTAGCTTTCCTGTGTTAATGTTTCCTGAGTTTTATTTAGGTGATTCTTACACTTAGTGTGTGGATGTGTGTGTGACACGTATCAAATATTCATAAAAATATTAAACAAATCACGTCTAGGGGAGGCAACATTTATTTAACAGCCAAATATATAATAAGATTTATTCTTCTTTCTGCTACCTTTCATTTTTTTATATTTTATACATTATCATTTATGGGATTGTCTTGTATTGTGTTTCTTTTGTAAAAAAAAAAGAACAAATTTAATAAACATAAACATAAACTTCCTTCTCCCTTTTTCTGTCTTGCGCCCTGGATATTTTTCTTTTCTGCCGCTCCAGTGCACGAGTGAAAAAATAAATAAATAAATAACGCGCCTGTGGGCGCGTGTTCACAGCAGCACCTGTGAAGGGAGAGCAGAGAGATAGGAGGAGGGAGGTGAAGGAACAGGGGGCGCCTAATCAGTGCTGTTCCTGTTATTGTCATTTCATGCAGTTAAAGAAAATGCCTGCTAGAAAAACTTTTTTTTTTTTTTCTAGAGACAGTTTTGACGCCCTCTTAAGTACAGCGCCCCCATGCGGTGCATCCACGGCATAGCGCCCATTTGCGTCCCTGATTTCACTATGTACAGTATATACCTTTTTGCATAAATTAGCATGCCCTGTGACTTACACAGCAAAGTGACTTATTTCTGTTTTTTCCCCCATATTTATAAAACATTTTTTGGCTGAGATCTGCCGATTTTATTCATTCTGATTTTGAAAATATTGAGCACTACCATTTTCAGCCACTAGAGGGCCCTAAAGTAGTATGACAAACCAAGTGTCATTAATAGGTAAAAGTGGCTATTAATCAGACACTTGGCTTGCCATAAAGAGCCACCTTCATCTCACTCTGGAACTCTTGGAGCAAACGTCAAATCAGCTGCATTTTGCCACGCCGTCCAGGCAAAATGCAGCCGATTTGACCATTAAAGTGCCCTTATTAAAGAAAAGTTCAACTGAGACACACCTTTGTTATAATTTTGAGCAAACAAATAATTGTTTTTAAGTTTTAATCTTGTTCATTTCTTGTTAAAGTCTTCCCGTGCACTCTCCCGCGGCCGGCATTTGGCAGCCAATCTATTTTTTTGTACTACTCCGGCCCACATTTCTAGGTGGTCAGCGGTGATGCTTAAAGGAGACCACATATAGGTCTTTAAAATTTTTATGTTATGTCTGTGTGCTATCTTGACAATATTAATTCATTTTAATACACAAAATAATTCTTAGATAATCAATTATACCCTTTTTAATTCTGCCATTTTTAACTTTCGTTTTGAACGACCGGTTTCTGATACAAGTTCTGAAGTCCACGCCCTTCAACGATCTGTTTACGCCCTCTGTAACAGCCAGTATCTGTAATGTGTTGTTGTTTTAAAATTAGCTCTTTTTTTATTACTCATTTGACTTACTGTTAGTGCTAGCTTAAGATAACTTACCGAAACCCGTCTGAGCGCGCCGCAATTTGCTGCTCCTTTTAGCATGAGACCACCCGAATCCGAAGCTAATGTTAGCTTGTTCCTCTTCCGGTGTTCGCCAGCTCCGCTCGTTGCACGCGGAGATTTTGGGAGTTATCGCTGTTCCAGTCAAGACAACACAAAGTTCACCAAGTGTCTCCCGTAAATTAATCCGTAAGGAGAAGGTCCTCGCTGCTGCGAGGCTGCTGCGAGGCTGCAGCGAGGCTGTACAGTTGAAGCTCCGCTCCATCCGCCAGAAGAGAGGGTCCCGTCGCCGCCGGTCCCTACGCCGGGGGTCTGCTCGTTTAATTTTTACCGGATGCGCGTTGGGAGCGATCGCAAATACACTAAAAATTGAACTAAAACATAAAAATAACAATTATACTTTATTTATAAAGCCATTAAAAAAAACCACAGCTGCAACAAAGTGCTGTACACATGAAATTAAGAACATATAAACAAAAGATGAGATGAAATCATGAAAAACAACAGTCATGTGTTTAATACAGAAGTGGGTTGAGCCTAACCAGGGGTTGCTAGGTGAGGGGCTGGACTCAGGTTGGGGTGGGTTGTGGCTGCGGTTGGCTGCGGTTGGCTGCGGTTTGTGACGTCACAAACCGCAGGAAGTGCAAAACAAACTGTATTTTATCAAAGATAAATAAATCTACTTAGAGTAAATAAACCACTGGGTGCATTTTTTTGGCCTTAGGACTGTTTTTTTATGAAGTAAAAAAACATTAAAAAGTGAATTTTGAATATGTGGTCCCCTTTAATAGAATAGAAACAGCCTTTATTGTCCCACGGATGGGAAATTCAAGTGTAACAGCAGCATACTTATACGGCGAAGCAGCGTATCATTGTTTTTGTCCACATTATTAGACATTTTTTGACTGATGCGACTTATACGGTGGTGCGACATGTACGGCAGAAAGTACAGTACATGCTTATTCAAAGTGTTACAGACAATTACAGTTGGAAAAGTCACATGGCACTTTATTGAAACAAATACAGTTATAACGGTATTTTCTCTAACTGGTTACAGTAGTTTGAGACAAAAAGCAGAGACAAGAATACAAGACCCTGATTTATTTAAAGAGGAGATACAGCACTTACTGCATTACTGTATTTGCAGCAGCATTCAGCGTTTAGCTTTAGATGCTGACAGCAAACATATTTCAGGAAAGCTGACTTACAAAAGCTAAAATAGGAAGCGACAACATCCTTCTAAAGCAGCAGGAGGGATGCAGAGGGAACCTTCAAACATTAAAGCTGAGTTTGACAGCAAAGTTTCAAACTGATATTTTTAACTTCCTTGTTTTTCTTGTTTCGGTTTCTGCTTAGTTCAGTGTAAACAACAATAAATAAATAAACTTATCAAACACAACTTGCCATTTAAGCTTAGCCACCAAATCTGTCAGGTGAAAGTTTGAACTGAAGTTTCAAAACAGTTTCAAGCATGAATCCAGTGTTTGGTTTACTGAATGCTGGTGCATGAACACACCATTTTCACTCGGTTTACTAGAATCTATCATGGTGAGAGCTGCTAAGTTTATACTTAATAATAAAAATTCAAACAAAATCAGCAGGATGTGCTGCTTTATTATGACATCTTTAGAAGATAAAAGAGAAGAGAAAAAAGAATATATAGTTAAAACAGATAAATAAGCAGGAACAAAAAACAGAGAAAACCTGTAAAATATGACACAACATGTGATAAAAGAAAGTAAAATTATAAAAGAGAGGCTATTCTAAACTAACAATGTCACTGTGANCTTATTTTACTAATTAACCACTCAAAACACCCACGAGTGATGCATAGATATTGTTGCTAGTTTATAAAAATGTTGATAAAGTTTGCTACAGCCAGGGCCGGCCCAAGGCATAAGCAAACTAAGCAGCTGCTTAGGGCCCCGGGGCCACTAGGGGGCCCCCTAAGCAGAATTGATGGGAGGTGGGTGTGGGGGGTGGACTTCTATATGATTCTATTTAATATTAAATTCAGCTTTTGCAAATTGTTGCAAACATTTACATAGTTTTAAGAACTAATTATTCAACTTTAAATTTATTTCCAAACCATTTTACTGTACGCGGTTTAAAGTAATTGTTTATTTACATTATTTAAGTATTTCCTTGAGATTTAATTTAATTTTTATTTTGTCTGTTTTTGCACAATTTAATTTATTTTTATTCATCTAATTTATTTTATCTGTTTGTTGTTGATCTTGCACTACATACAAATTATTTTGAACATTACTGCTGCAGTTCTTTGGAACCAAAGATAATAAACCAGATGACACTTTTGCTGTAAAGTACATTGCATACTGCAGTTTTTTGTTGTTGTTGTTGTTACTTTTAGTACCACTAAATGTATGCACATAGGATCATGTAAACAGGGCTGTCACAGTTGCAATGAGTTTATGTTAGGTGGGTGAATGATCTGATCATCTGACTGTTGATTGCAGTAATCCACATTATTAGCAGAAATTGAGGGCCCCAAACTAAATTTCGCTTAGGGCCCCATGGAGGCTTGGGCCGGCCCTGAGAGAGGCTATTCTAAACTAACATTGTCCAAAATAAGGGCTGGGACCGCACTGTAAATTGTAGAACAAATGAAGGACTTAAAAAGATTTCCAGGAATCAGAATAAATTTTAAAATGATTGCTAAACACAGGTTGTTTGCCATAATTGTTTACTTTCATATTGTTTAGTCTGTTTTTTTTTTTATCTTGTGTCCTTGATTTTTAACTTTTTAGCAATGTTTCCACATTTCAAATAGCAATAGTTGGAGTCACAAGTTTCTTCCACTGCTACACTGAAAAGTTTAGGAAGCATTGGTCTGAGCAGACAAGTTTTGCGTGAGGTCTAAAATGTGAAGAAAATCTTAGTTGTTTGAGCAGATGGTGGAAAAAAATTACAGAGATGGAGAAAAGGACAACCAAAGGCTCTCAGGCCTGTTGTGCATAAATTTGCAGATGGAATAGACAGTTCTGTTGTCAAGACCAAAACAGGAATGGAGCAGGGTTTTATGTTTTTTAATTTATTAATTTGTTTGTATGTTTTGAGGGTGGAGGGGGTGAATTCAGAAACCATAAAACTATTCCAACAAGACATACAGACTGTTGGAGACATTTTCTCTCACTTATACTGTCCACTCAAAAGAACCACGCACACGGCAAGTGTAGATTTATATCCATCCTTGTTACTTGTATGGACTCATTCAAGACACATTAAATGGAACACGTCAGACTGAGAATTGAATAGAGTTTGCTGCAGACCTTTGTCCAGCAGCAGAGTCCAGCGGGTGTTCCCTCATAGCCAGCTGCAGTCAGCTGCAGAGACATGATCCACAGCCATCAGTGAGTCGGCCTCCAGATAAAAAAAAAGATCATTTTTTATCAGTCTTTTTATTGATTTTTCTTTATTTTAACATAAAAATAATAAAAAAATAAATGAACACAGAACAACAACAACAAAAAAAACTCCCACCCCTCCTCTTCCATACCAGATCAGTCACACACACACATAAATAAGGCATTGACATTTTTTCCACATACCGGTACAACATAAAGTGCTGTCAATTGTTATAAAATCTTTTAACAAAACCCTTCAGTGTATATTTTATTGTTTCACCTCCCTTCAAGTGTACATATGCTGGGGAGTGTGGGTCCTTCCAGGTGCGCAGAACCAGTCTTCTGGCCAGGAGAGAGCCAAAAGCAATCACATCCTTCTCATACTTGCTGAAGGACATATCCACAGGGACCACCCCAAACAGTGAGATGAATGGTGACAATGGATGTACAGTTTTTTCCACATATCCCAGAGAAGGTATCAAAAATAGGCCAAAAGGTCTGCAGTTTGGGACAGGTCCAGAATGTATGCAGAAGTGTAGCTGGAGTTTGTTCACAGTGATTACATGCGGGGTCCAGGTTGGCTTTGATCTTGGGCAGCTTGTCTTTGAACCAGTGCAGCTGGAGGACTACCTTGATTTGAATTACAGTGTGTCTCAGATAGATTGAGGATGAGTAAATGTTCTTAATGATCTTTCTCCAGGTTGAGTCTGATATGGATTCCTCGAGGTCTGTTGATAAGAGAATATTTTAAGCAAATTCTTATGGTGACAACACCAGTAAGTTACTGCAAGTCAGCGAACCAGCCTTCAGGCTGAGACAAGAGAATGTTTTGGTCATGTTTTCAAGGCAGGAGAGAAAGATGTTAGCCATCTCAGGCAGAATACTGTATAATATATTCATGCCAAAAAGTATCTAACACAGACCTAAATATTTCAGGTTTTTCCTCATATTATTATTAGCTGGAAAAAATATTGCTTCTTTGTTTTATTGCAGTTATATAGAAGTGTCAATGAGCAAATGATGTGTCTGATGCTGAATGACCAGCAGTCCAATTCAGACACAGATCAGGCTGAAGATGATGATACAGATGACTGCATCATGCCTCAACCTGGTCTGTATTGGAAGTGCTTTCTGAAAGAGGAAAATTCTCATTAGTCAGTCTACCTTAAATGCCAATACATTACTGCCAATTAGTCACAAAGACTTGAGGTCATAAGGTACCAGATTTACTACATAGAGGGCAGATCATTTTCATAATTTATTCCTCTCTCTCATCCGTACATGAGTCATAAAACAGAAACTTTTTCGGAGGAGGCGCTCCACACTTGCCTACAGATTAATTGTTGTCCATCCCAATCACATTATATATAACTCTTGAGCCAAATTCACCTCATTACTCAAACTGAAAATTATCTCCAGAATAAATTGAATGCATCAGGAAAATTGCCTCGTAGGATATGCTTGCTTTAAGAGTGGGTCAACTAAGGCATCTCAGCTTCTTCTGAATTCACTTCCTTTAACATCGCTCAAGTCCTCAGCAGCATTTATGACCAATATTTGCACAGAGACATGCTTACTGTGCACACAATCTGGAAAGGAAGGGAAAAAAGCATAGAATGCAAAAGGTATATACTGTATATATATATATTTTAGATTCTCTGTGTTGGAGAGGCCTTACAAATCCTACTATGGGGAATATGAAATGAGCTTTTGACTGTTGCATGAAAAACATTTAACTGGAACGAGATTAGTAATGTATCTGATGGCTTTTCCAATTGCTGATCAAATCTTTATTTTCTTAGATGCTCAATAAAACCATTTGTTCAGAGTTAACACTCTAAATAGCACATTCCAAGGCTTTTTTTTTTCTGTTGCTCTAACAGCAACCGGAGAAATCTATCTTTAGGTACAAGAAATATAATCTAATCCATCTGTTAACTGCTTCTATCAGTGGCATTAATTTTTTAACTGATCAGTGTAAATGTTTACCTGATATGGCAGTTTAATATAAACCTGCGGATATGCAAGGGCACAATGAGAGCTGTATAACCTACATCTTGATGTTAATTTGCATGTGACTTTTTTTAATTTTTTTATCATCATCAGGTGAATTTTTATTTTCTTAAACATTTTTTAAATGTAAACCTTTGTGGATTTTAATAATTAGATCCAACAATGTTCAGTCAGGTTATCTGGACGGTTTCTTTTTTGGATGAGACATTTCGTTCTTCATCCAAAGGATGAGGAGACACAAACAAACTGGAGTCCCTCAAGCACCAACTCCCATAGTGTAAAAAAATACAGCTTGCTGGTGAATGACGGGGGACAGGGCAGGGCCCAGAAAGTATTTTATCACCAGCAAACTTTTTTTCTACTGTGGGAGTAGTTGCTTGTGGGACTCCTGTTCGTTTGTGTCTCCTCTGACTGAATAAGTCCTTTGGATGAAGGATGAAATGTCTCAGCAAAAAATGAAACCGTCCAGATGACCTGACTGAACATTGTTGGATTTTTATCTAGATCATTGAGCATGAACTTTGGTGTTAGTAATCAGATGTTGTTTTTTTTTATATAGAAATGTAGAATAGATACTTTGGATTTGCCAATTCTGACATTATTTTCCTGATATAATGAATATGCAAGTTTGCATAAGTTGTTTAGAAATATGGGACATTTCATCTCCTACGTGTGTGTGGAAAGTCAAATATGTTTAACTGAACCACCTTTCTGCTCAGAGTATGCCTCAGTTAACCTGCACTGTGTTGTACACACCCTGAGGCATCCTGTCAAAAAAACTGCCTGATGACGACCTGACAACTCCATCCATCTCTTTTACCCACTGGACAGTTCAGATCTGCTGTGGCAATCAATAACATTCACAATTAGTTCTTCTCCTGGGTGCAGGCAGAAGGAGGTGCACGTTGGGAGGGTTTCTGGGTTGGCCAGTGGTCCCTATCACAGCTGGACAGTGTGTACATGTGGCCTGGGTCCATGGCAGCCACATGTCCTGGCATTAGCCAATATCTCTAGGGAGCTGCTAGCCTTTCTGTGTGCCTACACTGAAAAGATGGAGGAGTGTGCAGCACAGTTTGCTTTTTTTTTTCTTTTCCTGGTGCTTGTGCACTTGTGCATTGTTTTTGCTTTTCACCTTGACTTGATGACCTGGAAAATATCATCCAAAGGAAAAAGTGATTCTGGGGCGGGCAGCCTCTCCGGACAGAGCTAATGGACCTATAACAAGCTGTAAAAATAGATAAATGTCATACATCACTGATGAGTCTCGAAATTAACCCTGACCAACAAGGCTTAACCACACAGAGCATACATGTCCCAGCATGCCTCAGTGTAACTTGGATGCCCTCAGCAACCTGTCAAGGTTGTAGGCAGGTGATTGAAACCAGGTTTCCTTTTCGTGGTTATATCTCTATGTGATGAAACAGATTAAATCAGGAACAATACAAGGAGGGGAAAAAAACATAAAAAATGTATTGCAGCGGTTCATGTGATTTATAGGTACAAGCAGGTGATAGATAGAAAGTATAACCTGTCATTCAAGAATGATAAAATGTTCCTTATGTGCTCTTTTAGCCAAGGGCATGTTGTTGCAGAGAAAAAATGAACGAAAACGAAAACAGACTAGGACGTGTAAAACATTTCCTTCTCTCACTGATTCACAATTTAACGTGTTTATTTGTCAGTAAGGGCATTTCCAGCTGAAAACCACTTTGAAATTGCTCTATGTTAATTCTTTGTGTTTTGTAGGCATAATTTTCGTCAAACGCTAAAGGCCAAAGGTAATGTG
>JBBPBX010025544.1:0-24252 GCA_038048925.1 Garcialebias charrua
ATATATATATATATATATATATATATACATATATAATTATATATATATATATATATATATATATATATATACATGTATATATATATATATAGATATATATACATGTATATATATATAGATATATATACTTATATATTATGTATTATATATTATGTATATATATATTTATGTAATGCAGAAAATTTACATACAGTACACACACTTTATGGTATTGTAGGCCATTGCATTAGGTAATACATTCAGCAATTACTTTTACTTTAATACTTTAAGTATTTTTAAAAGCAAGTACTTATTTACTTTTACTTAAGTAAAAATATTAATATGGTACTTCTACTTTTACTAGAGTATATTTTTGTCTGTTTATTTGTACTTTTACTTAAGTACAGTGTTTGAGTATTTTCTCCACCACTGGATTTACCTGACTAAATAAAGGTTGAATGAATGAATATATAAATATGCCCCAAGGCCTCCTCCCCGCCAACAGAATGGAATGGCCTCATATACATACCAATGGCTTTAAAAATGCTAATTCAATTTGTCAGTAGGCGTGTTTCCATCAAGGTTTCTAGGTGCGCATTATGAAGCATCGCATCAGAAAAGCTAAATGGAAACGGCATAATTCGAGTTAACTTCCTCTAAGTCGCTCTAAAGTTTATACGCTCGCTTGAGGTAGTTTTTGGGGAGTCGATTCAGAGCTGAGTCGGCTAAACGACAGATGGAAACAGATTAGCCGACTCAGTTCTGCCGCAGCGAACATTCACGTCACGTGACTGATCAGCTGTTTCCGCTCCGGACAACATGTAACATCGCTAAAACTAGTTGGCATGACAGAATAAATACAACTTGCCCGATAGCAACACATACCTGAAATATTCTCTCCATTTTGCCGAGATGTCTGTTTTCAAACGCTACTTCCTGTTTACTGTGGAAGTGCGTAACGCTGACGTCTGACGTATGGCGCTGACGTGTGACGTAATGACGCTGACGTCTGACGTAGAGACGCTTTGCGTGGCATTGCAGATGCGCTTCAAGCCAGTTAATGGAAACACTTCTGATCCTCATAATTTTAATTTACATTTTAGCGAAATTTTCTAAAATTCGCTCAAAAATCGAATTTAAATTGGATGGAAACATAGCTAGTTTGACAATCCCATGGGTTGCATAGGTAAAATTGTCTTTTTGACAAAAACTGGTATTGCTAGTAGCTGCTACACATCTGTGCTTTCTGAACAGGCTTCAGGGCGTCCCTAGCCTGGCCCTCGCCTTCCTGCACAGCTCCGCTCAATTCTCATTTCCCTTCACTGCACAGTCTGGGACTTGTCCCATAGACAAGGATATCTCCGGTAGGTTTTGACCGGACCAATCAGAGAGCAGAAGGCGGAGTTTTGAACGACGTCGACTGACGTCGTCATTCAAAATGGCTGCCGCCACGAAGGAATTTTCAATAAAACAAGGTAAAAAACTATTATTTCTCTGCTGAGAAAAAATATATTTCATAGCTGACGTTATATCAGAAGTGTTCCTGAGCAATCAGAGAGCAGAAGGCGGAGTTTTGAACGATGTCGACTGACGTCGTCATTCAAAATGGCTGCCGCCACGAACGAATTTTCATCAAAACAAGGTAAAAAACTATTATTTCTCTGCGGAGAAAAAATATATTTCATAGCTGACGTTATATCAGAAGTGTTCCTGAGCTTAACAGTTCCTAAATCAATTCACGAAATGGTCAAATCTGCTGGATATTAAATAGTTTCGGTTTGATATTTTCCAAACAGCCTCGGGTGCGCTACGAAAATAAATGATAAAAAATCGAATTTTATCTCAAATGTTTCATCTAGGCCAACAGTCAGTAAATTAAAGACATATAATTACACACTGGTGGCAGAAAAAATATCCACCGAGTGGTTTCTGAGCAATTTATCTGATAGCCTGGACCTCGCCAGGCTAAACTAACAAAACTCTGCCTCCTGTTCTCTGATTGGTCCATTCAAAAATCTCCAGGAGAAATCGTTTTCAATGGGAGGAATGCCAGACCCTAGTCCAAAGCGAAGTGAAGGACAAGGGTCTGGTTTAAACCAGGCTAGGGCGTCCCCCAAAACGGTCAAAAAACAGGACATAAATTACTGATAGGGAATCACACCGCTTATCAGCTCTCAACAGCGGGAAATCCATCCGCTTCCAAAACAACGGGAATCACACCCGTTTACAAGAACACAGCTTACAAACTGTTTAAGACACACTTTTTTTTTTCTAAACAGCGGTGCATTCCTCTCAATCCTGTTAAGCACCTTGGTCAATGCAAGGCATTGTAGGAAGGTGCTTTACAAATAAAGATAATCCTGCAAAGTGACGCCAAAATGTTCTATATTTCAGATCAACCCAAATGGTTAATGTTTTATCATCTTTTCAGATTCATGAGGTAGGTACACACTGTTTTAGAAAAAACTTACACTCATCTGACTTAATTAAAGGGGACCACACATGCAAAATTCACTTTTTAATGTATTTTTTACTCAACTTTGGGTATGTACTTCATAAAAAAACAGTCCTAAGGCCAAAGAAATGCATCCAGTGGTTTATTTACTCTAAGTAGATTTATTTGTCTGTGATAAATACACTTCGTTTCTCACTTCCTACGGTTTGTGACGTCACAAACCGTAGCCACAACCCACCCCAACCTGAGTCCAGCCCCTCACCTAGCAACCCCTGGTTAGGCTCAACCCACTTCTGTATAAAACACATGACTGTTGTTTTTCATGATTTCATCTCATCTTTTGTTTATATGTTCTTAATTTCATGTGTACAGCACTTTGTTGCAGCTGTGTTTTTTTTAAATGGCTTTATAAATAAAGTATAATTGTTATTTTTATGTTTTAGTTCAATTTTTAGTGTATTTGCGATCGCTCCCAACGCGCAGCCGGCAAAAATTAAACGAGCAGACCCCCGGCGTAGGGACCGGCGGCAACGGGACCCTCTTCTGGCGCGATGGAGCGGAGCTTCAACTGTACAGCCTCGCAGCAGCCTCGCAGCAGCGAGGACCTTCTCCTTACGGATTAATTTACGGGAGACACTTGGTGAACTTTGTGTGTGTCTTGACTGGAACAGCGATAACTCCCAAAATCGCCGCGTGCAACGAGCGGAGCTGGCGAACACCGGAAGAGGAACAAGCTAACATTAGCATCGGATTCGGGTGGTCTAATGCTAAAAGGAGCAGCAAATTGCGGCGCGCTCAGACGGGTTTCGGTAAGTTATCTTAAGCTAGCACTAACAGTAAGTCAAATGAGTAATAAAAAAAGAGCTAATTTTAAAACAACAACACATTACAGATACTGGCTGTTACAGAGGGCGTAAACAGATCTTTGAAGGGCGTGGACTTCAGAACTCAGTATCAGAAACCGGTCGTTCAAAACGAAAGTTAAAAATGGCAGAATTAAAAAGGGTATAATTGATTATCTAAGAATTATTTTGTGTATTAAAATGAATTAATATTGTCAAGATAGCACACAGACATAACATAAAAATGTTAAAGACCTATATGTGGTCCCCTTTAAAAATAATGATAATTTATTAAAGAAGTCTGTTACAGAGGAAAAAGTAAACAAACAGTTGTACATCACCTCAGATGTACAATAAACATACAAGTCACACACCAACAGTTTTCCTGCTAAGATTAAAGTGTCTGTTTAATCTCACCACAGTACTAACAGCACATAACACAAACACAAGGCATTGATGTAACTCATTATTCCTCACCTTTGACACAAACTGCAATGGCCTCACAGTTTGGCGTGGAATATACATCATGCAGCTCAATGTCTGATCAGGACTCGCAGCAGACCCTCAAATTGTTCATCCGAGCGCCTCTCAATTTATACCTTGAAATGTGTTTGTGCATGTTTTGGGTGTGTGTGTCTTTGTGCACACACTATGACTTCACCTCATCTTGTTTTTCAGAGTATAGTGGTGCTAGGCATCATTAAAAGAAAACATGTCTTATCTGAAGGGTTTGTTAGATTTGTTACCAAGGAGGCTACGAGGTCATGTGAACAAAACAAGCTTAGTTTTTTCACACAACTCTTGCGCCGGATCAAACCTAATTGCAAATAGTTTCTTGACACTAAACTAAAATGTTTTCTCTCACAAGTGTTGCATTAAGCATTAACTCTTAACATAAAAATTGATAAACATTTAGTCAGAAAAACATTAATAAACTCTTAATTCAGCATATTATTAAATAGAAAACATAAAATGAAAGGTGGCAGAAAGAAGAAATCTTATTTTATTTGCCCCTTTTTTTCAAAAACAAACAATTCAAACAATAATCTTCTGTGAGTAACAGAGTAGAGTAACTTTTCACAATATACAGATATCTAGAACATTAAAGACTTAATTGAAAGTTTTAGTATTTTGTTAACAATTTAGTTTTGATCTTTTTTTAAACATAAGCACAGATTTTACATTTTTAATATAATTTCCCAAACCGTTCCACAATTCAACTCTCTGTATAGAAATAGACTGTAGTTTTGTACTGTGGTTTTGCAAAAAATTCAGTTCCCTTAAGACTGTAGCAGCTTTTTCTCTTAACAAAGTGTACTTGAACGTTTGAAGGTAATGTATTATTATGAGCTCTATACATTACTAACAAAATATGATAGTCCACCAAATCATAAAACTTCAGTACTTTGAGTTGTTTAAATAATATATTAGATGGATGACATTAAGGCTTTCTCGTAATAATTCCCACAGCTCTTTTCTGTAAAATAAAAATAGACTTTGTTATAGTTTTGCACGCTTTACCCCAAACTTCAAGACAATAAATTAAATGTGAAACATTTATGATTGTCTATTGTTGTCATCAAATCAGGTCTCTCTTGTAAATGAGTCCCCGAGGCTCAATGGGACTAACCTGTAGAAATAAAGGTTGAATGGAAAAATAGAGGCATCAATATGAAGAAACCCAAGTTTAATAATACTTCTAATTTTAATGTCCATTGTTGCACATTTATATTACACAAGTTACAAATGATGTAGAAGCCAGTCACACACAGTTTGTCAGTCGCGCATCATATTTGTGGTAAAGAGGCTCTGAGGTTGAGCAGAATCATGACGTCACAAGGTGCTAAGCAATAAACCCCCATCTCATTCAGAGCGGACTCTGGGGAGGACTCCCCCGCATGGTCCTGATCTCCTGGGTCCTGTGTGGCTCGTTTCAGGAGGTTCTTCAACAGAATGGCAGAGCCCACGTTTAGACACAAGATGATGCAGGCCTCCTTCACGCTGCAGACACAAAGAGCATCAGGAAACTTTATAACAAACACCTTCACTTCCTGACTACATCTCCATTTGTTTTTCTTTAAATTACTCTAACATGTGAATACTTAGATGATACTTTTCAGTGTTTGATACTAAATACTTGATGAAATATTTCAAGTAAGGACATCCTGATTTATCAAAATACTTTACATTTAAGAACATAATAATAATAATAATAATAATAATAATAATACAGTTGATGGAATAACAGCTTGTTTGTTCATGACGAATTTTATTACTGACAGATCAGAAAAACTAAAAAAACTTGAGTTTGGTGGATTACGTCTTTGTTTTAACAATACTTTGCAAACATTGTTATACTGATGTAAAATTTGTCATAGTCTGTCTCCTAGTTGTCTGGGGCCTCATGTATCAACCATGCGTGCGCACAAAAACATTGCGCACGTCACTTTCCACGCAAAGTGGCGTATGTATCAAATCTGATATGAACGGGAATATCTGCGCATCCACGTACAAATCCACGGCTGCTCCCCTGCTTGCGTACGCACGTTTCTGTGGTTATATTTCCTTTGGCGACACTTACAGGTTATTCAGAGAAACTGTGTCCATGATATGAAAATAATCATAAATCCCACCAAACACACATGATTAACAATTATTACATCCACATGGACGCAATTAGATGAGTGGATATAAAAGCATGCGCCAAATAGTGGCAACGATATTGACAACAATGAGATGTGATTTCTTTAAATAAGAAGTTAACCAAGCTGTACCAACACGCCTACGTTTAGGTCAGTGTGTAGCGCGGTTGCCTTTAGTTCCAAAGGTCATGAGTTCGAATCTCGCATGGTACAACGTTTCTCTTTTTTTTTTTTCGTTCCAGATTTAAATACACATGAAAACTATTTACAAAACAAGAAATCGTCTGCTTCCTTTCATTTCATGTATTGTTCTATTTCTTGTTGTTTTATTAAATAGTTTTCCTGTGTTCTTTAAATCTGGAATGAAAAAAAAAAACGTTGTACCAAGGGGGAGTCGATCTCACGACCTTTGGGACGAAGGGCGGGCGCGCTCACCACTAACCTATACAGGCATGTTAGAGCAGATGGGTCAACTTCTTGTTTAAAAGTGGATGGTATGTTTTGCGCTAGGCGTGCCGAATAAAACCTTTTTCCGTGCTTCTCTGCCTCACTCAGAAGTGATTCCTGTTCACAGTCCGTGAAGTTCCTCTTTTTTCCACGTTCCGACATGATTTGCAATGGAGCAGAGACGACATTCCTGTCGTGCATGGCATATTTGAATGACTTTGCATATTCATACGGAGGCGTGTCAAAGGCGGAGTCGGCCACTCTCTCATGTGCGCTCAGTTCCACGTTCATCGTGATGTACAAAAGGAATGTGCGTGGATTCAGGTGTACGCAGGGTTTGATAAATCTGGATTTTTTTGTGCGTAGACACTTTTCTGGATTTGTCCGTACGTCACTTTTCAGTAAGAAATCCACGCAAGTCTTTGTACATGAGGCCCCTGGTGTTTCTGTGTTCTGTCTGTTTGTGTTTAATTCGGCCTTCTGTTGTGTTTCTGCCTCTTCTGTTTCAATCAGCTTTCTGTGTTCCTGCCCCTGTCTCACCTGTGTCTAGTCTTAATCACCACAGGTGGATGTCATGTCTAATCAGTGTTGTGTGTATTCAGTTCCCCTCAGTCTTGTCTTTGTCTCAGGATTGTCCTTCAATGGTGTCTGTTCTGCCTTCCGTGCTCCAGTCTCTTAGTAGATTTGCTGCCAGCCAGCCTTAGCTTTTTTTTTTTTGTAAAATAAAGACTTTAGATTTTTTCTATGCCTCCTGTCATCCTCCTGCACTTGGGTTCTACATTCCTGACGGTGGAACCTGACAAAATTGGTTTCTTCTCGCTGAAAGACCTGACATTTGTAAAGAACACGTGCTTGAGTTGAGCAGCAGAGTTGAGATTGTGGGCTGGACTCGTGAAAAACTTGATCTGTGCCAAATTCAAACAGCTTATTCTGTTTCTGCAGACTTTAGTTTAGTTTCATTTATTGATTGGACTATGGAAGTGGTCTCCAGCTACAAGTACTTGGGTGTGCACCTGAACAACCTCAGCTGGAGCAACAACACCACCAGCCTGATCAAAAAAGGTCATCAGAGACTCTACTTCCTCAGACGCTGAGACGAGCTGGTCTGAGCAGCTCAGTTCTCACCTCCTTCTACAGGTGTGCAGTGGAGAGCATCCTGTGCTCCAGCATCAACGTGTGGCATGGAGGCTGCACAGCTGCAGAAAGAAAAGCTCTGCAGAGAGTGGTGAAGGCTGCACAGAAGATGTTGGAGTCAGTCTCCCCACCATCACAGACATTTACACCTCCAGATGCAGGAAAAGAGCCACCTGCATCATGAAAGACCTCACTCATCCAGCACACTCACTCTTTGCCCCACTCCCCTCAGGACGGAGGTTGAGGAGCATCAAGTGTAGAACCACTAGACTGAGGAACAGCTTCTACCCTGAGGCTGTTAGACTCCATCCATCCATCCATCTTCTTCCGCTTATCCGGGGTCGGGTCGCGGGGGTAGCAGCCTAAGTAGGGAGGCCCAGACTTCCCTCTACCCAGCCACTTGGAGCAGTTCCTCCGGGGGAATCCCAAGGTGTTCCCAGGCCAGCCGAGAAACATAGTCCCTCCAGCGTGTCTTGGGTCTTCCTCAGGGTCTCCTCTCGATGTGGAGAAGCAGCGGCTCTACTCCGAGTCCCTCCCGGATGACTGAGCTTCTCACCCTATCTCTAAGGGAGAGTCCAGACACCTGCGGAGAAAACTCATTTCAGCCGCTTGTATCCGAGATCTCGTTCTTTCGGTCACAACCCAAAGCTCATGACCATAGATGAGGGTGGGAACGTAGATCGATCGGTAAATTGAGAGCTTTGCCTTTCGACTCAGCTCTCTCTTCACCACGACAGACCGGTACAGCGCCCGCTTCACTGCGGACGCTGCACCTATCCGCCTATCGATCTCACGCTCCAGTTTTCCCTCATTCGTGAACAAGACCCCGAGATACTTAAACTCCTCCACTTGGGGCAGGACCTCCTCCCCGACCCGGAGAGGGCACTCTACCCTTTTCCGGCTCAAGACCATGGCCTCGGATTTGGAGGAACTGATCCTCATCCCGGCCGCATCACACTCGGCTGCAAACCGCTCCAGTGAAAGCTGTAGATCACGACCTGATGAAGCCAATAGGACCACATCATCTGCAAAAAACAGAGAAGCGATTCTAAGGCCACCAAAACGGATCCTCTCAACACCTTGGCTGCGCCTAGAAATTCTGTCCATAAAAGTTATGAACAGAATCGGTGACAAAGGGCAACCTTGGCGGAGTCCAACTCTCACTGGAAACGAGCCTGACTTACTGCCGGCAATGCGGACCAAGCTCTGACACCGGTCGTACAGGGACCTAACAGCCCATATCAATGGGCCTGGTACCCCATACTCCCGGAGTACCCCCCACAGAACCCCCCGAGGGACGCGGTCGAATGCCTTTTCCAAGTCCACAAAGCACATGTAAACTGGTTGGGCAAACTCCCACGCACCCTCCAGGACCCTGCTGAGGGTGTAGAGCTGGTCCAGTGTTCCACGACCAGGACGAAAACCACACTGCTCCTCCTGAATCCGAGGTTCGACTATCCGACGGACCCTCCTCTCCAGAACCCCTGAATAGACCTTACCAGGGAGGCTTAAGAGTGTGATCCCCCTATAGTTGGAACACACTCTACGGTCCCCCTTTTTTAATAGGGGAACCACCACCCCAGTCTGCCAATCTGGGGGAACAGCCCCAGATGTCCACGCAATATTGTGTAAGCCAATACAACCCTACAACATCCAGAGCCCAAAGGAACTCCCGACGAATCTCATCCACCCCTGGATCCCTGCCACTGCTGAGCTTTTTAACCACCTTGGTGACCTCAGCACCAGAGATTGGAGAGCCCGACCCAAAGTCCCCAGGCTCCGCTTCCTCAGTGGAAGACATGCCAGTGGGATTGAGGAGGTCTTCGAAGTATTCTGCCCACCGACTCACGACATCCCGAGTTGAGGTCAGCAGCACGCCACCCCCACTATAAATAATGTTGGTGGCGTACCACTTTCCTCCCCTGAAATGCCAGATAGTGGACCAGAATCACCTTTAAGCCGTACGGAAGTCATTCTCCAAGGCCTCTCCAAACTCCTCCCACGCCCGCGTTTTTGCCTCAGCAACCACCTGAGCTGCATGCCGTTTGGACTGCTAGTACCCATCAGCTACTTTGGGATCCCACAGGCCAAAAAGGCCCAATAGGACTCCTTTTTCAGCATGACAGCATCCCTCACCGCCGGTGTCCACCACCGGGTTCGAGGGTTGCCGCCACGACAGGCACCAACAAGATTGCGGCCACAGCTCTGATAAGCCGCCTCGACAATAGAGGTGCAGAACATGGCCCACTTGGACTCGATGTCCCTCGGAATGTGTTCAAAGCTCTCCCAGAGGTGGAAGTTAAAGCTCTGTCTTATGAGATACTCTGCCAGACGTTTCCAGCAG
Source organism: Garcialebias charrua (assembly GCA_038048925.1). Taxonomy (NCBI): domain Eukaryota; kingdom Metazoa; phylum Chordata; class Actinopteri; order Cyprinodontiformes; family Rivulidae; genus Garcialebias; species Garcialebias charrua. The sequence continues at coordinate 9,844 of JBBPBX010025544.1, forward strand.
ACCCTCACAATACGTTTGGGTTTGCCAGGTCTGACCGGCATCCTCCCCCACCATCGGAGCCAACTAACCACCAGGTAGTGGTCAATTGACAGCTCCGCCCCTTTCTTCACCCGAATGTCCAAGACATGCGGCTGCAGATCAGATGAGACGACAACAAAGTCGATCATCAAACTGCAACCTAGGGTGTCCTGGTGCCAAGAGCACATATGGACACCCTTATGCTTGAACATGGTGTTCGTTATGGACAATCCATGACGAGCACAGAAGTCCAATAACAGAACACCACTCGGGTTCAGATCAGGGGGGCCGTTCCTCCCAACCACACCCCTCCAGGTCTCACTGTCATTGCCCACGTGAGCGTTGAAGTCCCCCAGTAGAACAAGGGAGTCCCCAGGAGGCGCACTCTCCAATACCCCCTCCAAGGACTCCAAAAAGGGTGGGTAATCTGCGCTGCCATTTGGCGCATAGGCACAAACAACAGTCAGAACCCGTCCCCACACACGTAGGCGAAGGCAGGCTACCCTCTCGTTCAACGGGGTGAACCCCAACGTACAGGCACCAAAATGGGAGGCAACAAGTATGCCCACTCCTGCTCGCGCCTCTCACCAGGAGCAACTCCAGAGTGGAAGAGTGTCCAACCCCTCTCAAGGAAACTGGTTCCAGAGCCAGAGCCATGCACTGAGGTGAGTCCGACTACAGTATTTCTAGCCGGAACCTCTCAACCTCACACACCAGCTCAGGCTCCTTCCCCACCAGAGAGGTGACATTCCACGTCCCAATAGCCAGCTTCTGTAACTGAGGATGAGACCACCAGGGTCCCCGCCTTTGGCCACCACCCATCTCACATTGCACCCGACCTCTTTGGCCTCTCCCACAGATGGTGAGCCCATGGGAAGGGGGACCCACGTTTCCTCTTTGGGCTGTGCCCGGTCGGGCTCCATGGGTAAAAGCCAGGCCACCAAGCGCTCACCAGCATGCCCCACTTCCGGGCCCGGCTCCAAAGTGGGGCCCCGGTGACCCACGTCCGGGCGAGGGAACATTGACTCCATTTATTTTATTCATCATAAGGGGTCTTTGGGCTGCACTTTGTCTGGTCCCTCACCCAAGACCTGTCTGCCTTGGGTGACCCTACTAGGGGCATGAAGCCCCTGACAGCATAGTAATAATAATAATAATAATAATAATAATGAATTCAATTTATAACGCACTTTTCATTAGTGAAAATCTCAAAGTGCTACACACATTGAATGCTACACACATTCATACACCGGTAGCGGCAGACTACCATGCAAGGTGCTTTCCAGTCCTACCGGGAGCAACTCGGGGTTAAGTGTCTTGCCCAAGGACACAATGACACATGGTGTGGGGAACCGGGATTCGAACCGCCAACCTTCCGATCGGGTGGCGACTGCCATTACCACTACGCCACGGCCGCCCCGCATAGCTCCTAGGATCATTGGGTCAATCAAACCCCTCCACCACAGTAAGGTGGTAGCCCAGGGAAGAGCTGCCACCTTAGACTGGCTGTTAGACTCATGAATCTCTAACCAGGAGAATCACTGTGGTGACACTTTAATTAGTGATATTTGACATCTGTGCTGCTGATTATCCATGCTGTTGTATTCCATCCATCATTTTCCTCTTGTTCTAGACTCAGGTCTCAGGGGCAACATCTGGATCAGGGAGGTCCAGACATCGCTCTCCACAGCCACCTCTTCCGGAGGACTCCAAGGCGTTCCTAGACCAACAGAGACATAGTCTCTCCATTGAGTCCTGGGTCTTCCCCGGAGTCTCCTTCCAGTCGGACATGCCAGAAGCACCTCCCTAGGGAGACGCCCAGGAAACATCCTTACCAGATGAACCACCTCAACTGGCTCCTCTGGATGTGGAGGAGCAACAGTTCTACTCTGAGTCTCTCCTGATAACTGAATTTCTCACTCTAAGGGAGAGTCCAGCTACCATGCAGAGGAAACTCATTTCAACCTCCTGGATCCACAATCTCATTCTTTCAGTCTCTACCCAGAGGTCCTCCTCCTCATGCTCCTCACCAGCTGTGGGATGGATTCCCATTCTTCAGCCTGTATTTGAAGCAGACAACCAGTATGGTTGTGTTTGACACTCTGGAACAAACAGCTGGTCCCACAGGTGCCCAGTAATTCAGGAGTGCAGACAGGCCATTGAATCCTCTCCACTCCTGAATTCTGGAGGCAGGTTCTGATAGGCCTGGGGCCTCATGTATCAACCGTGCGTGCGCACAAAAACCTTGCGTGCGTCACTATCCACGCAAAACCCCGTATGTATCAAAACTGAACTGAACGTGAATATGTGCGCATCCAGGTACATTTCCACGCCAGCCCCAGAGCACGCGTACGCACGTTTCTGTGGTTCTTGTTCCTTTGGCGACACTTACAGGTGATTCAGAGAAACTGAAGCCCCACAGTCTGTGGTTGACTTTAAGAGCGGCTTGAAGACCTTTCTTTTCAACCGAGCATACTCTACTCCTCATGATTCTACTTTTGATCATAGCTGATACTGTTGTTGATTTTAATTGTTTATTAAATGTTTTATTGACATTTAATTCTGTTGCANAAAGTCGATCATCGAACTGCGACCTAGGGTGTCCTGGTGCCAAGAGCACATATGTACACCCTTATGCTTGAACATGGTGTTCGTTATGGACAATCCATGACGAGCACAGAAGTCCAATAACAGAACACCACTCGGGTTCAGATCAGGGGGGCCGTTCCTCCCAACCACACCCTCCAGGTCTCACTGTCATTGCCCACGTGAGTGTTGAAGTCCCCCAGTAGAACAAGGGAGTCCCCAGGAGGTGCACTTTCCAATACTCCCTCCAAGGACTCCAAAAAGGGTGGTAATCTGCGCTACCATTTGGCGCATAGGCACAAACAACAGTCAGGACCCGTCCCCACACATGTAGGCGGAGGCAGGCTACCCTCTCGTTCAACGGGGTGAACCCCAACGTACAGGCATCAAAATGGGAGGCAACAAGTATGCCCACTCCTGCTCGCGCCTCTCATCAGGAGCAACTCCAGAGTGGAAGAGTGTCCAACCCCTCTCAAGGAAATTGGTTCCAGAGCCATGCACTGAGGTGAGTCCGACTACAGTATTTCTAGCCGGAACCTCTCAACCTCACACACCAGCTCAGGCTCCTTCCCCACCAGAGAGGTGACATTCCACGTCCCAATAGCCAGCTTCTGTAACTGAGGATGAGACCACCAGGGTCCCCGCCTTTCGGCCACCACCCATCTCACATTGCACCCGACCTCTTTGGCCTCTCCCACAGATGGTGAGCCCATGGGAAGGGGGACCCACGTTTCCTCTTTGGGCTGTGCCCGGTCGGGCTCCATGGGTAAAAGCCAGGCCACCAAGCGCTCACCAGCATGCCCCACTTCCGGGCCCGGCTCCAAAGTGGGGCCCCGGTGACCCACGTCCGGGCGAGGGAACATTGACTCCATTTATTTTATTCATCATAAGGGGTCTTTGGGCTGCACTTTGTCTGGTCCCTCACCCAAGACCTGTCTGCCTTGGGTGACCCTACTAGGGGCATGAAGCCCCTGACAGCATAGTAATAATAATAATAATAATAATAATAATAATAATAATAATAATAATTCAATTTATAACGCACTTTTCATTTGTGAAAATCTCAAAGTGCTACACACATTGAATGCTACACACATTCATACACCGGTAGCGGCAGACTACCATGCAAGGTGCTTTCCAGTCCTACCGGGAGCAACTCGGGGTTAAGTGTCTTGCCCAAGGACACAATGACACATGGTGTGGGGAACCGGGATTCGAACCGCCAACCTTCCGATCGGGTGGCGACTGCCATTACCACTACGCCACGGCCGCCCCGCATAGCTCCTAGGATCATTGGGTCACTCAAACCCCTCCACCACAGTAAGGTGGCAGCCCAGGGAAGAGCTGCCACCTTAGACTGGCTGTTAGACTCATGAATCTCTAACCAGGAGAATCACTGTGGTGACACTTTAATTAGTGATATTTGACATCTGTGCTGCTGATTATCCATGCTGTTGTATTCCATCCATCATTTTCCTCTTGTTCTAGACTCAGGTCTCAGGGGCAACATCTGGATCAGGGAGGTCCAGACATCGCTCTCCACAGCCACCTCTTCCAGAGGACTCCAAGGCGTTCCTAGACCAACAGAGACATAGTCTCTCCATTGAGTCCTGGGTCTTCCCCGGAGTCTCCTTCCAGTCGGACATGCCAGAAGCACCTCCCTAGGGAGACGCCCAGGAAACATCCTTACCAGATGAACCACCTCAACTGGCTCCTCTGGATGTGGAGGAGCAACAGTTCTACTCTGAGTCTCTCCTGATAACTGAATTTCTCACTCTAAGGGAGAGTCCAGCTACCATGCAGAGGAAACTCATTTCAACCTCCTGGATCCACAATCTCATTCTTTCAGTCTCTACCCAGAGGTCCTCCTCCTCATGCTCCTCACCAGCTGTGGGATGGATTCCCATTCTTCAGCCTGTATTTGAAGCAGACAACCAGTATGGTTGTGTTTGACACTCTGGAACAAACAGCTGGTCCCACAGGTGCCCAGTAATTCAGGAGTGCAGACAGGCCATTGAATCCTCTCCACTCCTGAATTCTGGAGGCAGGTTCTGATAGTCCTGGTCTGTAAGGGTGAGCATGTCATCTTGGAGGATAGGGATCATCCCAGAATGGAGATTTGGGGTTGCTACTGGTTACTGAATCTCATCTTGTGGGACACCCACTTCCAAGCTTGTCCCTGACATCTCTCCATCTGTGGAATGTGGTCTTCAATTTGTGCATGGTCTTTAGAGCTCACTCCAAATAATGCAGTATCTTGGTTGTGAGGAGCACCGTTCATTCATTCAACCTTTATTTATAAAGACAAATCACATTGAGTCTTCAAGACTCATTTACAAGTGAGACCTGTTTGAAACACTTCACCAGTTTCAAGTGTCTCATTGACACAGGTCTGATCCAGAAAAGGAGCTGACTGCTGTAGCACTGGGGCATCAGAAACCTAGAACTGTTTCTAATGGGTGAACCCTGCAGACCTACCGTACCTCTGCTGCTCAACCAACACCAGCATGCTCTTCACTAATGTAGAGACTTTAAGGTGAAAGTAAGTGGCTTTTAACAGACGTATTACCAAAATCATCGTTGGGACAAATAAATTATCAGATTTCATTAATTCTTTTGAAACTTCTAGATGAAATAATTATCAGTTGAGGTCTGTGGGGAAAGGGTCTGTGGGGACAGGGTCTGTGGGGAAAGGGTCTGTGGAGACAGGATCTGTGCGGACAAGGTCTGTGGGGACAGGGTCTGTGGGGACAGGGTCTATGGGGACAGGGTCTGTGGAGACTAGGTCTGTGGAGACTAGGTCTGTAGAGACTAGGTCTGTAGAGACTAGGTCTGTAGGGACTAGGTCTGTGGGGACAGGGTCTGTGGGGACAGGGTCTGTGGGGACAGGGTCTGTGGGGACAGGGTCTATGGGGACAGGGTCTGTGGAGACTAGGTCTGTGGAGACTAGGTCTGTAGAGACTAGGTCTGTAGAGACTAGGTCTGTGGGGACTAGGTCTGTGGGGACAGGGTCTGTGGGGACAGGGTCTGTGGGGACAGGGTCTATGGGGACAGGGTCTGTGGAGACTAGGTCTGTAGAGACTAGGTCTGTAGAGACTAGGTCTGTAGGGACTAGGTCTGTGGGGACAGGGTCTGTGGGGACAGGGTCTGTGGGGACAGGGTCTGTGGGGACAGGGTCTATGGGGACAGGGTCTGTGGAGACTAGGTCTGTGAAGACTAGGTCTGTAGAGACTAGGTCTGTAGGGACTAGGTCTGTGGGGACTAGGTCTGTGGGGACAGGGTCTGTGGGGACAGGGTCTGTGGAGACAGGGTCTGTGGAGACAGGGTCTGTGGGGACAGGGTCTGGAGGGACAAGGTCTGTGGAGACAGGGTCTGTAGGGACAAGGTCTGTAGGGACAGGGTCTGTGGAGACAGGGGTCTGTGGAGACAGGGTCTGTAGAGGCAGGGTCTGTGGAGACAGGGTCTGTGGGGGCAGGGTCTTTGGGGACAGGGTCTGTGGGAACAGGGTCTGTGGGAACAGGGTCTGTGGAGACAGGGTCTGTAAGGACAGAGTCTGTGGAGACGGGGTCTGTAGGGACAGGGTCTGTGGAGACAGGGTCTGTAGGGACAGAGTCTCAACGCTGACAGAGACAACGCTGACAAGGCTAATCCCATAACATCCATCTGGTCTAACTCTCGCCATTCTTCACGCCGCAACGCTCGGTCAGCTAACACCAGCAGCACGTTAGCCAACCTAGCTCGGTCGGCTAACGCTCCAGTCACTACCTCCGCCTCCTCCGTGAAGTTTGGACTTCTGAACGTTCGCTCCCTCACGGGCAAAGGTCAGCTTGTTCACGATCTAATATCCAACGAAAACTGGATTTCATCTGCTTAACAGAAACGTGGCAACAACAAAACAACTTTTTTCTTCTGAACGAGTCCACTCCGCCAGGCTTTGTTTACACCACCAAGGCCCGCGCCTCAGGCAAAGGCGGAGGTCTCGCGATGATTCATCGCGAGAACTGGAAGGTCACTCTGGTTCACACTCCACCCTCCTCCTTTGAGCACAGTGTGTGTCTGCTTGCTGGTCCGACCCCCACCGTTGTGGGAACAATCTACCGCCCTCCAAAAGTGAACAGCTCCTTCATAAATGACTTTGCTGACTTAATGGCTCATCTAACAGCTCTTTCACCCAATGTTATCCTGCTGGGCGATTTCAACATTAATTTTGATGATGAAAACAACCCCCTAACCAGGGACTTCACATCTTGCCTGGACAGCTGCGGCTTTCAACAATTCATCAACTTTCCAACACATTTAAAGGGCCACACCCTGGACTTATCTGCTACTCTGGACTTTCTCCTCTTAACTGTTCTTCTGATGAACTTCCATTTACTGATCACCTGATGATTTCATTCAATGTTAGTCTTAAATTTTCCTCAGATAAACCTCAACGCACTCTTTCCTTCCGTAATATCAAGAATATCAACCATGACATTCTTTTGTCTCATATTAATAATACCCTCTCCACTTCCAACTCCTCCAACTCAGATGATCTTGTCACATTATACAACACAAGCCTCACCAACATCCTTAAGTCTAGTGCTCCCCTGAAAACTCGGACTGTTTCCTTCAACAACTCTGCACCCTGGTTCACTCCAGCACTCCGCTCCCTGAAAACCAAAGGTCGGCGGCTAGAGCGTCTTTATAAAAAATTTGGTCTCACAATTCACAAGGAACTTTATGCAAACCACCTCATCCATTACAAGAACAGTATTTCTCAAGTCAAATCCAGCTACTTCTCTGACATCATCAGTTCCAATGTTGGTAATTCAAAGACATTGTTCTCTCTCCTCCACCGTTCTGTCTCATCTCCTAACTCTCTACCCTCTCACATGGTTTCCACAGAATTTTGCAACTCCCTGATGTCATATTTTAATGAAAATATTATTTCAATTCATAAACACCTTGGACCAAATACTGCCCCCAACATTCTTGTTGAACTCCCCCTTCCCTCCGTCCCTTTCTCTGTCTTCTCTCTCCCCCCTGATGACATTGCTGACATTATCAGCAATTCCAAGTCCTCATCTTGTCAACTTGACCCATTTCCCACAGTTCTTGTTAAATCTTGTCTCCCGTCTCTGCTCCCTATCATCACTAATATCATCCACTCCTCCCTAACCTCTGGCATTGTTCTCACAGCCTTCAAATCTGCTGCCATCACCCCCATCATCAAGAAACCAGGTCTGGACTTCACCAACTTATTACACTTTTTTTATTTCATTTTATGCTTATGTTCATTAAATGTTTAGTGTTTTACTTTTAGTGTTGGTGTAAATTTTCGTACTTTTTATACTACTATTCAACTGCTTAAATGACATTAAGCACTGGCTCTCTCAAAACTTCCTCCACCTAAACACAGATAAAACTGAATGCATTTTATTTAGTGCTCCTGGTGACACCAGCAACATCCTTCCCAGTCCCAGTGTTGGTTTTCCCCTCCCCCATTTCAACCCGGTGGTCAGAAATCTTGGAGTGCAGCTTGACTCCAACTTAAAGTTTGATAAACAGATCAGTTCTGTTGTCAAGACCAGCTTCTTTCAGCTCCGACTGCTCTCCAAAGTCAAGTCATTTCTCAGCCGTGGTGATCTGGAGAAGGCCATCCATGCCTTTGTGACCTCCAGACTTGATTATTGTAATGCTTTGTATGTTGGTATTAATCAATCCTCCATCTCCCGTTTACAGCTTGTACAGAACTCTGCCGCGCGCTTTTTGACCAACACACGAAAATATGAACACATCACTCCTGTCCTGTCCTCTCTACACTGGCTCCCGGTTCAGTTCAGGATACAGTTCAAGCTGCTGCTGTTTGTTTTCAAAGCTCTGAATGGACTTGCTCCTCTGTACATCTCAGAACTTTTGAAAGTCCATCAGCCCGGCAGAGATTTACGCTCTGCCAGTCAACACCTGCTGGAGGTGCCTCGCTCAAGGTACAAACAATGGGGAGACCGGTCATTTTCTGTTGCCGGCCCAAAAGCCTGGAACAGTCTCCCCCTTGAGCTGCGTGCCACCTCTGATCTGACTCTGTTCAAAACCAGACTGAAGACCCACTTGTTCAAAAAAGCTTTCAGTGTGTAACTTTTATTACTTTTGGTATTTTAATATGTAGCATTTTTTATTTCCATTGCCTTTTTTATTTCCATTGCCTTTTTATTTCCACTTGTTCAAATAAGCTTCCAGTGTGTAACTTTTATTACTTTTGGTATTTTAATATGTAACATTTTTTATTTCCATTGCCTTTTTATTTCCACTTGTTCAAAAAAGCTTTCAGTGTGTAACTTTTATTACTTGTGTTATTTTAGTGTTATTTTAGTATGTAGCATTTTTTATTTCCATTGCCTTCTTTTATTGCTGTTGTTTCTTATTCTATTTTCATTGATTTATTGTTCCAGTTTATTCATCTTTTTATCCTGTTAAGCACCTTGGTCAATGCAAGGCATTGTAGGAAGGTGCTATACAAATAAAGTTTATTATTATTATTATTATTACTATGCAAAAACTCAGGACAGTGTTACACTTTTACTATTTTATGCTTATGTTTATTAAATGTTTCAGTGTTTTAGTGTTTAAATGGTTACTGTTGCACCGAGGGACTGAGAGAAACGCAATTTCAATCCTGTGTATGTCCTGTACATATTGCAGTTCTGACAATAAAGTTGACTTTGACTTTGATCTCCAATCTGCCCTTCATCTCCAAAATTCTTGAAAAAACTGTTGCTAGTCAACTTCACTCTCACCTGTCCAACAACAACATTTATGAAGAGTTTCAATCTGGTTTTCGCCCCCACCATAGCACCGAAACAGCTCTAGTAAAAATTACTAACGACCTTCTTCTTGCTGCTGACTCTGGTCTTCTGTCCATCCTCATTCTTCTTGATCTAAGTTCTGCCTTCGACACCATCTGTCATTCTATCCTCCTCAACAGACTAACCTCCATTGGCATCTCAGGTACCCCGTTAGACTGGTTCAACTCCTATCTCTCTGACCGCACTCAATTCATTCAGCTTAAATCCTTCCGTTCCCAGTCTTCCCCTGTCTCCACGGGTGTCCCCCAAGGCTCTGTCCTCGGACCCCTCCTCTTCATCATTTACCTCCTTCCTCTAGGTCACATCTTCCGCAAATACGGCGTCCATTTCCACTGTTATGCTGATGACACACAGCTCTACTTGTCATCAAAACCTAACTCCACCCACCCACCCTCCATCCTCACCGACTGTCTCAATGAGCTAAATCACTGGTTTTCTAACAATTTCCTTCAACTAAACAGTAACAAAACAGAAATCATTCTTGTTGGTACCAAAAACTCTATTTCAAAATCAGAACATCTTCTCGTCCCCCTTAACAACTCTCTGCTATCCCCCTCCCCTCAGGTCAAGAGCCTCGGTGTCATCCTCGACACCACTCTCTCCTTCACTTCACACATCAACAATATTACTCGGTCTGCCTATTTCCACCTCCGTAATATTAACCGTCTCCGTCCTTCTCTCACACCCCGCTCCACAGCCATCCTGGTGCACAGTCTTGTGACTTCCCGTATCGATTACTGCAACTCCCTTCTCTACACTTTGAGATTTTTATTAATGAAAAGTGCATTATAAATGGAATTCATTATTATTATTATTATTATTCTCTACGGCCTCCCCAACAAATCTCTCCACAAGTTACAGATGGTCCAGAACTCAGCTGCCCGTGTCATCACTCAAACCTCCTACTATAACCACATCACTCCTGTCCTGCAGCAGCTCCACTGGCTCCCGGTTAAATCACGCATCATCTTCAAAATTCTACTCCTCACGTTCAAATCTATCCACAACCTTGCCCCTCCTTATCTATCTGACCTCCTACAAATCTCCATCCCATCACGCTCTCTCAGATCCTCCTCTTCACTACATCTCCATGTACCCTCTGCCCGCCTCTCCACCATGGGGAGCAGGGCCTTCACCTGCTCTGCCCCTCACCTCTGGAACGCTCTACCACCAGACCTTCGAAACACCACCTCCCTTTCTCTGTTCAAGACAGCCCTGAAAACACATCTCTTTAGACTAGCTTATCATTAACTTTACTAAATGTATTTTTATTATTTTGCATTTTATAATCTTTATGTATTTTATATTTCAATTTGTCGCTGATATTGTTTGATCTGTATTACACTGTATTGGTTTGTTAAGTGTCTTTGAGTGTCCTGAAAGGTGCTTTTAAATAAAATTATTATTATTATTATTAGTCTGTGGAGACAGGGTCTGTAGGGACAGGGTCTGTGAGGACAGGGTCTGTGGGGACAGAGTCTGTGGAGACAGGGTCTGTGGAGACAGGGTCTGTGGAGACAGGGTCTGTGGAGACAGGGTCTGTGGGGACAGAGTCTGTGGGGACAGGGTCTGTGGGGACAGAGTCTGTGGGGACAGGGTCTGTGGGGACAGGGTCTGTGGGGACAGGGTCTGTGGGGACAGGGTCTGTGGGGACAGGGTCTGTGGGGACAGGGTCTGTGGGGACAGGGTCTGTGGGGACAGGGTCTGTGGGGACAGGGTCTGTGGGGACAGGGTCTGTGGGGACAGGGTCTGTGGGGACAGGGTCTGTGGGGACAGGGTCTGTGGGGACAGAGTCTGTGGGGACAGGGTCTGTGGGGACAGGGTCTGTGGGGACAGGGTCTGTGGGGACAGGGTCTGTGGGGACAGGGTCTGTGGGGACAGGGTCTGTGGGGACAGGGTCTGTGGGGACAGGGTCTGTGGGGACAGGGTCTGTGGGGACAGGGTCTGTGGGGACAGGGTCTGTGGGGACAGGGTCTGTGGGGACAGGGTCTGTGGGGACAGGGTCTGTGGGGACAGGGTCTGTGGGGACAGGGTCTGTGGGGACAGGGTCTGTGGGGACAGGGTCTGTGGGGACAGGGTCTGTGGGGACAGGGTCTGTGGGGACAGGGTCTGTGGGGACAGGGTCTGTGGGGACAGGGTCTGTGGGGACAGGGTCTGTGGGGACAGGGTCTGTGGGGACAGGGTCTGTGGGGACAGGGTCTGTGGGGACAGGGTCTGTGGGGACAGGGTCTGTGGGGACAGGGTCTGTGGGGACAGGGTCTGTGGGGACAGGGTCTGTGGGGACAGGGTCTGTGGGGACAGGGTCTGTGGGGACAGGGTCTGTGGGGACAGGGTCTGTGGGGACAGGGTCTGTGGGGACAGAGTCTGTGGGGACAGGGTCTGTGGGGACAGGGTCTGTGGGGACAGGGTCTGTGGGGACAGGGTCTGTGGGGACAGGGTCTGTGGGGACAGAGTCTGTGGGGACAGGGTCTGTGGGGACAGGGTCTGTGGGGACAGGGTCTGTGGGGACAGGGTCTGTGGGGACAGGGTCTGTGGGGACAGGGTCTGTGGGGACAGGGTCTGTGGGGACAGGGTCTGTGGGGACAGGGTCTGTGGGGACAGGGTCTGTGGGGACAGGGTCTGTGGGGACAGGGTCTGTGGGGACAGGGTCTGTGGGGACAGAGTCTGTGGGGACAGGGTCTGTGGGGACAGGGTCTGTGGGGACAGAGTCTGTGGGGACAGGGTCTGTGGGGACAGAGTCTGTGGGGACAGGGTCTGTAGGGACAGAGTCTGTGGGGACAGGGTCTGTAGGGACAGAGTCTGTGGGGACAGAGTCTGTGGAGACAGGGTCTGTGGGGACAGAGTCTGTGGAGACAGGGTCTGTGGGGACAGGGTCTGTGGAGACAGGGTCTGTGGGGACAGGGTCTGTGGGGACAGGGTCTGTCCAACACTTACTGCTTGAAGAAGTTCTCAGGTCTTCTGCAGTAGTGACCGAACAGAGGGAACAAGTTTCTGGTCATGTCGAACTGAAGCTGCGCCGCTCCGCCGTCACTGAAGTGATTCGCCAGGATCACCTGACACACACGATGACATCAGAGACACGTCACAAACATCAAATACTGGTCACGCTTATCACAGTCTGTCGTCAACATTAAGAAGTTTTCTTTCACAACCAAAGAGCTTCTGAAAATACAAAGACCAGAAAAAAAATGTTTTCCTGCCAAAAATCTGCTGGAGTTACCTGGAGTTACCTGGAGTTACCTGGAGTTACCTGGAGTTACCTGGAGTTGTCTAGTTACCATGCCGGGACATTAGTTGGCGCTGTGAATTTTGTACCTTCACCTGATGCACCTGTGCTCGACCCGCTCCCTGTAAGGACTTTCCTCTGGACTAAAAGCTCAGCGAACAACAACGTAACAAGTTAAAGATTCTGGATACGAGTCGACAGATCTGACGCCAAGCGGGACCGCTTCATCGAACAGCTCCACATTGAGCGGACCAGAACCGACCATGATGATGTCGGACTTTCTACTCCGTGGTAATCAGTGGCTGATTTACCGCAGGTAAATCAACGTTCTTAATAATGTTTGCTTGCGTTTACTTAGATTACACAACAACCAAGTTTTTATTTTTATTTTCTCTGTGAGGAGAAGCTGTCCTCCTACCAGAGACGGACAGTTCCAAACAAGCCTCGGCCCAGGTGCGGTGCAGGAGGACGTCGAAGTGAGATGTTGGATGAACTATTTATTCAAATTCCCTCAGTCCTTTTATTCATTCATTCAATGTTTTAGGCTGCGTTAATCAAAGGAGTGAGCGCCTGAACGAGCCAGATAAACAACATGGGACCAGTATATCCAGGATGACAACAGAGAGCAGAGTCCAGTTCATTAATGTAGTTCAGTTAACGTGTTTTTAATGTGTTCACTTTTCTGTTGTGTGTTTGTGTGACATGCAGTTTGTGGTGAATAAATTAATAACAATTTAACCTGATGTCTTCAATTTCAACTTTAATAACACGCAAGATGTTTAAATCATCGTTTAAATCACATAACTTGATAATGTTCAGATATCTTCATTACATAACAGAAAAACTGTTTATTATTGTTAAACTGTTCATATTTAACACATTTAGTGCACATTATAGTGCAGATGATGTGTAAAATATCCTCCTGCCTCGTTCAATAAATGTCAGTATTAGAAGTGGATCTGACGTCTCTTACAACACAGATGTCGGTCACAGCAACTACACTCTGGTGAACATCAACTACCAGACTCTGGTGAACATCAACTACCAGACTCTGGTGAACATCAACTACCTGACTCTGGTGAACATCAACTACCAGACTCTGGTGAACATCAACTACCAGACTCTGGTGAACATCAACTACCTGACTCTGGTGAACATCAACTACCAGACTCTGGTGAACATCAACTACCAGACTCTGGTGAACATTAACTACCAGACTCTGGTGAACATCAACTACCAGACTCAAAGAGTATTCCATCAGTCGTAGCTCAGAAAACTGGATGTTATACTCTGCCACCATTGTTGTTGATAGAAACATGCAGTCAGTCCGCACGGGCGTGAAGCATGTGATTTCACCGCTCTGAGGCAGATGTATACGTTTTCATAGGGCGGCCTCCCAAAAACCTTACCAAGCTCCGCCCAGAAACGCCCCCTAAACTCCCACATGGCTGCATGTCGCACCAACAAAGCCTCCCGGGAGCTTGGTTTCAATGGAAACATGGCGTCGACTGACTCGCTGCAGAGTAGTTCTGAGACGATTAGTGCATCATTTCTGCCGGATTTCAACAAAATATCAGCCACGACAATGGACAGGGAAACCAACAAGTTCATGTCAACTTTTTTGGACGACATCAAGTTGTTTGAGCCACGCGATGCCTCCAACTGTGCGCGTCACAGCGAACTGCTATCGGTCGATGAGGAAAACAGCAGATCCTCACACCCTCAGCATTAATA
>JBBPBX010025545.1:0-27904 GCA_038048925.1 Garcialebias charrua
GATTCATGTGAGTGGTAGTAGATGAGAGTCATTCACAGTGATTCATGTGAGTGGTAGTAGATGAGAGTCACTAACAATGATTCATGTGAGTGGTAGTAGATGAGAGTAATTCACAGTGGTTCATGTGAGTGGTAGTAGTTGAGAGTTATTCACAATGTTTCATGTGAGTGGTAGTAGTTGAGAGTTATTCACAATGATTCATGTGAGTGGTAGTAGCTGAGAGTCACTAACAATGATTCATGTGAGTGGTAGTAGATGAGAGTCGCTAACAATGATTCATGTGAGTGGTAGTAGATGAGAGTCATTCACAGTGATTCATGCGAGTGGTAGTAGATGAGAGTCACTAACAATGATTCATGTGAGTGGTAGTAGATGAGAGTCACTAACAATGATTCATGTGAGTGGTAGTAGATGAGAGTAATTCACAGTGATTCATGTGAGTGGTAGTAGTTGAGAGTTATTCACAGTGATTCATGCGAGTGGTAGTAGATGAGAGTCATTCACAGTGATTCATGCGAGTGGTAGTAGATGAGAGTCACTAACAATGATTCATGTGAGTGGTAGTAGATGAGAGTCACTAACAATGATTCATGTGAGTGGTAGTAGATGAGAGTCACTAACAATGATTCATGTGAGTGGTAGTAGATGAGAGTTATTCACAATGATTCATGCGAGTGGTAGTAGATGAGAGTCACTAACAATAATTCATATGAGTTGTAGTAGATGAGAGTCACTAACAGGGATTCATGTGAGTGGTAGTAGATGAGAGTCATTCACAATGATCCATATGAGTGGTAGAAGATGAGAGTCACTAACAATGATTCATATGAGTGGTAGTAGATGAGAGTCACTAACAATGATTCATGTGAGTGGTAGTAGATGAGAGTCACTAACAATGATTCATGTGAGTGGTAGTAGATGAGAGTCACTAACAATGATTCATATGAGTGGTAGTAGATGAGAGTCATTCACAATGATTCATGTGAGTGGTAGTAGATGAGAGTCACTAACAATTCATATGAGTGGTAGTAGATGAGAGTCACTAAAATGATTCATGTGAGTGGTAGTAGATGAGAGTCACTAACAATGATTCATGTGAGTGGTAGTAGATGAGAGTCACTAACAATAATTGATATGAGTGGTAGTAGATGAGAGTCATTCACAGTGATTCATATGAGTGGTAATTGATGAGAGTCACTAACAATGATTCAAATGAGTGGTAGTAGATGAGAGTCACTAACAATGATTCATATGAGTGGTAGTAGATGAGAGTCATTTACAATGATTCATATGAGTGGTAGTAGCTGAGAGTCACTCACAATGATTCATATGAGTGGTAGTAGCTGAGAGTCACTAACAATGATTCATATGAGTGGTAGTAGATGAGAGTCACTAACAATGATTCATATGAGTGGTAGTAGATGAGAGTCACTAACAATGATTCATATGAGTGGTAGTAGCTGAGAGTCACTAACAATGATTCATATGAGTGGTAGTAGATGAGAGTCACTAACAATGATTCATATGAGTGGTAGTAGATGAGATTCACTAACAATGATTCAAATGAGTGGTAGTAGATGAGAGTCACTAACAATAATTCTTATGAGTGGTAGTAGATAAGAGTCATTAACAATGATTCATGTGAGTGGTAGTAGATGAGAGTCACTAACAATAATTCATATGAGTGGTAGTAGATGAGAGTCATTCACAATGATTCATATGAGTGGTAGTTGATGAGAGTCACTAACAATGATTCAAATGAGTTGTAGTAGATGAGAGTCACTAACAATGATTCATATGAGTGGTAGTAGATGAGAGTCATTCACAATGATTCATATGGGTGGTAGTAGATGAGAGTAATTCACAATGATTCATGTGAGTGGTAGTAGATGAGAGACACTAACAATGATTCAAGTGAGTGGTAGTAGATGAGAGTCACTAACAATGATTCAAATGAGTGGTAGTAGATGAGAGTCACTAACAATGATTCAAATGAGTGGTAGTAGATGAGAGTCACTAACAATGATTCATATGAGTGGTAGTAGATGAGAGTCATTCACAATGATTCATATGAGTGGTAGTAGATGAGAGTAATTCACAATGATTCATGTGAGTGGTAGTAGATGAGAGACACTAACAATGATTCATGTGAGTGGTAGTAGATGAGAGACACTAACAATGATTCATGCGAGTGGTTGTAGATGAGAGTCACTAACAATGATTCAAATGAGTGGTAGTAGATGAGAGTCACTAACAATGATTCATATGAGTGGTAGTAGATGAGAGTCATTCACAATGATTCACATGAGTGGTAGTAGATGAGAGTCATTCACAATGATTCATGTGAGTGGTAGTAGATGAGAGACACTAACAATGATTCAAGTGAGTGGTAGTAGATGAGAGTCACTAACAATGATTCAAATGAGTGGTAGTAGATGAGAGTCACTAACAATGATTCATATGAGTGGTAGTAGATGAGAGTCATTCACAATGATTCATGTGAGTGGTAGTAGATGAGAGTCACTAACAATGATTCAAGTGAGTGGTAGTAGATGAGAGTCACTAACAATGATTCAAATGAGTGGTAGTAGATGAGAGTCACTAACAATGATTCATATGAGTGGTAGTAGATGAGAGTCATTCACAATGATTCATATGAGTGGTAGTAGATGAGAGTAATTCACAATGATTCATGTGAGTGGTAGTAGATGAGAGACACTAACAATGATTCATGTGAGTGGTAGTAGATGAGAGACACTAACAATGATTCATGCGAGTGGTTGTAGATGAGAGTCACTAACAATGATTCAAATGAGTGGTAGTAGATGAGAGTCACTAACAATGATTCATATGAGTGGTAGTAGATGAGAGTCATTCACAATGATTCACATGAGTGGTAGTAGATGAGAGTAATTCACAATGATTCATGTGAGTGGTAGTAGATGAGAGACACTAACAATGATTCAAGTGAGTGGTAGTAGATGAGAGTCACTAACAATGATTCAAATGAGTGGTAGTAGATGAGAGTCACTAACAATGATTCATATGAGTGGTAGTAGATGAGAGTCATTCACAATGATTCATATGAGTGGTAGTAGATGAGAGTAATTCACAATGATTCATGTGAGTGGTAGTAGATGAGAGACACTAACAATGATTCATGTGAGTGGTAGTAGATGAGAGACACTAACAATGATTCATGCGAGTGGTTGTAGATGAGAGTCACTAACAATGATTCAAATGAGTGGTAGTAGATGAGAGTCACTAACAATGATTCATATGAGTGGTAGTAGATGAGAGTCATTCACAATGATTCACATGAGTGGTAGTAGATGAGAGTAATTCACAATGATTCATGTGAGTGGTAGTAGATGAGAGACACTAACAATGATTCAAGTGAGTGGTAGTAGATGAGAGTCACTAACAATGATTCAAATGAGTGGTAGTAGATGAGAGTCACTAACAATGATTCATATGAGTGGTAGTAGATGAGAGTCATTCACAATGATTCATATGAGTGGTAGTAGATGAGAGTAATTCACAATGATTCATGTGAGTGGTAGTAGATGAGAGTCACTAACAATGATTCAAATGAGTGGTAGTAGATGAGAGACACTAACAATGATTCAAGTGAGTGGTAGTAGATGAGAGTCAATCACAGTGATTCATGCGAGTGGTTGTAGATGAGAGTCACTAACAATGATTCATGTGAGTGGTAGTAGATGAGAGTAATTCACAGTGATTCATGTGAGTGGTAGTAGTTGAGAGTTATTCACAATGATTCATGTGAGTGGTAGTAGATGAGAGTTATTCACAATGATTCATGTGAGTGGTAGTAGTTGAGAGTCATTCACAGTGATTCAAGTGAGTGGTAGTAGATGAGAGTAATTCACAGTGATTCATGTGAGTGGTAGTAGTTGAGAGTTATTCACAATGTTTCATGTGAGTGGTAGTAGTTGAGAGTTATTCACAATGATTCATGTGAGTGGTAGTAGCTGAGAGTCACTAACAATGATTCATGTGAGTGGTAGTAGATGAGAGTCGCTAACAATGATTCATGTGAGTGGTAGTAGATGAGAGTCATTCACAGTGATTCATGCGAGTGGTAGTAGATGAGAGTCACTAACAATGATTCATGTGAGCTGGCCTGGAGATGAGTGTAGACCACAGAGTCCTGGCCTGATGATGTTGATCTTCTGTGCTGGGCCATCCTTTTGGCCAGTGACATGACACTAATACCTGGTAAAGATTCTCAGTCATCCAGGACATGGTAAATTCTAAAAAGTGCAAGAAAAAAAAAACTATAAAGTATAATAAAGTCCAGTTGTTCTTGGCTTGAACTCGTTTGAATTTGTCATTATAGCCACGTTTACCTATTACAGGTAGTCCCCGACTTACGAGCGCTCTGACTTACGAGGTCCCGGACTTAAGAGCATGCATCTCATAAAAAAATAAAATTTTTTTTTTTTTTTTTACTTTTTTTTTTTTTTTTATAAATGAATACATGTACAGTACTGGACAGTCACCAAGCACTTAGCCTATCCTAACACAGTTTTTAAAGATGAAGGAATAAGTTGAATTGTCTCCCTTTCACATAAAGGGAGCAAGCTCCCTATGGAGCCTGCAGGGAGGAGGGAGACAATTCAACTGACTCCTTCATCTTTAAAAACTGTGTTAGGATAGGCTAAGTGCTTGGTGACTGTACAGTACTGTACATTTATCTATTTATAAATAAAAAACAATAAAAAAATAAAAATACTGTATATACTGTATATTTTTAATAAATAGATAAATGTACAGTACTGTACAGTCACCAAGCACTTAGCCTATCCTAACACAGTTTTTAAAGATGAAGGAGTCAGTTGAATTGTCTCCCTCCTCCCTGCAGGCTCCATAGGGAGCTTGCTCCCTTTATGTGAAAGGGAGACAATTCAACTTATTCCTTCATCTTTAAAAACTGTGTTAGGATAGGCTAAGTGCTTGGTGACTGTCCAGTACTGTACATGTATTCATTTATAAAAAAAAAAAAAAAAAGTAAAAAAAAATAAATTTTTTTTTTTTTTATTTTTTTACTATGTGATCCTACTTACGAATTTTTGACTTACGAGCGCCCCCTAGTGACGGAACTCGCTCGTAAGTCAGGGACTACCTGTACATGATACAACAACATGCCTTACTGCTACTAACTTACTGTTACTAATCTTGGAATAAAAATGGACTCCAATCTTACATTTGACAATCACATTAAGCATCTGTTTAAAACTTGCTTCTTCCATCTTCGAAACATCTCCAGACTTCGCCCATCTCTAACTTTTTCCGATGCTGAGAAGCTCGTCCATGCTTTTGTCTCCTCCAGGCTCGACTACTGCAACTCCCTGTTGGAATCCCTGGTAAAAACCTTCAGAAACTTCAATATATTCAAAACAGTGCAGCAAGGATCTTGTTGAGAGTTCGTAAATTTGAACATATTACGCCCATTCTCCATAACCTTCATTGGCTTCCTGTCGCCTACAGAATTCAGTACAAAACTGCTCTCATTACACATCAATGCTTACATGGAGCTTCACCAGATTATCTGAAGGATATTCTTATTCCATACTCATCCACCCGGTCGCTGCGGTCACAGAACAGTAATCTCCTTCACATTCCGAGAACCAAATTAAGGACCATGGGAGACCGGGCTTTCAGTGTGGCTGCCCCCCGCCTGTGGAACTCTCTTCCTGACTGTCTGAGAGCCCCACAGTCTGTGGTTGACTTTAAGAGCGGCTTGAAGACCTTTCTTTTCAACCGAGCATACTCTACCTCCTCATGATTCTACTTTTGATCTTAGTTGATACTGTTATTGATTTTACTTGTTTTTACTTGTTTTATTGACATTTAATTCTGTTGCACTTTGTAGAACTTTGAGATTTTCATTAATGAAAAGTGCATTATAAATTGAATTTATTATTATTATTATTATTACTACACTGCTGCCCTCTTGTGGCTGAAATAGTACTGTTAAAAAAAATTCAGTCAGAATGAATGAAATCTGCCATATGTTAGCCAAAAATTGGTTTAAAAACATGGGGGCGAAAAATCCATAAATATGTCGCTTCAGCCTATAAGTCACAGGGCATGCAAATTATGCAATAAAAAAACACTATTTGCAGGCCGAAAAATACAGTAATTGCTGGAGTGGATCAGACAGCACTTTGTGTAGAGGAAGCATAGATTTTCTCTTCTACCCTTTGGGGATGAATAACCCACAATAGAAACGGCCACCGTTTAGAAAATGTTTCTCATAAATCATGTGGCAATCACATTTTTGATACAAGGTTTATTTTTTTTGTTTTTTGTTTTCATTAGAACGACATGTTGGACGAGGGTCAGGAGTATGCCATCATGCTTTATACCTGGAGGAGCTGCTCTCGTGCAATACCACAGGTAAACAAAGGAACATTTGGACTTGTTTTAATTTATCATAAGTAAATATTATTTTGTAGACTCATAAAGAATTCAAGCTGAGTTGCAATTTTTATACAGTGTTACCCTACCATTTTTTATATACTGTGTGTGTATTAGAGTTGCACGATTAATCGCATTTGCGATTATCTCGCAATATGTTAAAACGCGATTCACTAATCACACGGGGTGCGATTTGACTGGTCACGTGACTTGGGAGTGAGCCGACCGAGCTGAGCGGAGCAACCGAGCAGGCAGGGAGGGGGAGACGTCAACACCGCACGCTCCAACACAGGCTTGACAGAAGTCATAAAAGTTACCCGCTCGTTCTCCATGTTCATAATAGTTTTGTCTAGATTTCAATTTTTTTTCCGCCTACTTCTTTAGATAAGAGCAGATCAATTTCAGTTTGTAGTGCTATTCGATTCTTGTGGAGATTAGCCGAAGGGGTAGTGGAAAGTAGTTGATCAACATCATTAATTAATTTGATCAATTCATTAAAACGCTTGGATTTATTTCTGTTGAGACGAGCAGTACTGTATACTCAATTATTTGGCCCCTAATATATACTTTGAGTTTCCCATAGTGTTAGAATATTAGTGTCTGGCAGTTGGTTAGTTTCAAGAAAAAAGTCAATCTGTGTTGAGATAAATTCTAAAAACGATTCATCAGACAATAGCGAGGTGTTAAACCGCCAGTTATATTGAGCTGGCCTTTTCACTTGGAGCCGAAGCTCCATTAAGACTGGGGAGTGATCAGAGATGACAATGCTATCGTAGCTACAAGAACCAGCGCAGCCGTGGCGTAGTGGTAAGGGCAGTCGTCTCCCGATCGGAAAGTTGGTGGTTCGACTCCCGGGACCCGCACCATGTGTCGTTGTGTCCTTGGGCAAGACACTTAACCCTGAGTTGCTCCCGGTAGGACTGGAAAGCACCTTGCATGGTAGTCTGCCGCCACCGGTTTATGAATGTGTGTAGCATTCAATATATGTGTAGCACTTTGAGATTTTCAGTAATGAAAAGTGCGTTATAAATTGAATTAATTATTATTATTAATTATTATTATTATTATGTCTGATGGACGGCAGAGAAAAAATAAAATTCCTTTAAAGTGGGGTTTTTGAGTCTCCATGGATCCACTACACCACTGGACCATACCTGTCAAGTTTTGGATTTAAAAATAAGGGACATTTTCTGCTGGGTACTCCGAGCCATCCCACTACCCAACCAAAGTCCAGGACCCCTTACATTTTAAGACAGGTTTACAAGAAATCTAAAATAACTACCTATCAGCCACTTACAAACCAGTTATGTTTGTGTGTCTATCTAACATTCAAACCTATTTTGTGAAAAGGATTAGTTGCTATAATTTAAAGGGAATGGAAATGTTTGTTAAACCTAAGTTTAGAACCAGTTTAAAGGGTAGGTCTACTACAATAAGAGGAATTGATCTTTGGAATGGACTAGAGGACAATGTAAAAATGTGAAGTCCATACTAATATTTAAGAAAATTATTAAAACTATTTTATTGAAGAGTTACATTTAAGTTGATTCTAATATAACAAATTATATTAGATATTTTGATGTGTCTGTATATCTCTGATGAGACTGTATACTTTTGTATTACAAATAAGTATATTTATGTTTGAATTGATAGTTTGAATTGTTTGATAAGGAGCAGATATGATAAGAAATGTTTTCTTCTTCTGCTTCCTTTCATTTTATGTTATGTTTAATTTTTCTTTTTTAGAAAATTGTCTTTGTTTTTAATATGAAATGAATAAAATTATACAATACAATACAATGTGATCACAATCTGATAGGCCTACCTTTGTGCTTGACGGATTTTTCATGCAGTCGGACACTGCGGTAAAGTTAGTTTTACGTTGGAAGTTGGATATTCGAGCCCCGTGGCTTCAGGGGTGCGTTGCTCTCGTCAGTCCGCTTCATGGAGTCTGATTTCAGCAGTCTGACGGACACCGTTCCTTCCCTCATGAGACACTAGTCGCAGTTACAAATCTTGCAAAACGCGAAATTGTGCCCCCCACCCTGCTCTTCTTTTAGGAAAAGTAAATTTGCTGTCCCATTTTTCAAGATATTTACACGACGTCTTAACTTTTCTCTCTTATTTACGCAAAGTCTTAACTTTTCTCTCTCATTCATCCATCTCTGTGTTTTTCTGGGTTTGTTGCTCCTGCGACCAGCACAAACTTGCGAGAACTTCCACCGAGGCTACTGCAGGTGGCAGTTCTCGTGAGGCTAGTGACATGATTCAGAGGCACTGGAATGTTTTTTTTAAGAATATTATAATACGGGAAATTTCTGGGAAAATAATAATTCGGGATGACGACGGAGAAGAGGGGTAAAATACGGTAGTTTCCCGGCCAAAACGGGAGACTTAACAGGTATGCACTGGACTGACAGAAATTATTTACTGTATAGTAGTTACGGATTTGGAGGGGGCGGCTACAGAAGCTTTGGATCGGTCTAGCGAGGGCATAAGAACAGTATTGAAGTCTCCCCCAATAATCAGGTGGTGTGTACTCGGCTCTGGCACAGAACCAAATAGTTCCTTAAAGAAGTTTGGGTTGTCCCAATTGGGAACATATATGCTAACCAAGACCACTGACCAATTATAAAGTTGTCCTTGCACAATTACAAATCGTCCACCTTTATCACGTATGACTCTAGTTTGTGAGAACTGTACACTTTTCCCAATCAAGATGGCTGTACCCCGACTTTTAGAATTTAGTTCAGAGTGGTAGACCTGTGACACCCGACCTCTCTGTAATTTAAGAATGTCTTTGGCGCGAAGGTGTGTTTCCTGTAAGAATATTACCTCTGCTTTCAGTTTATTCAGATGAGAAAACACCTTACTTCGCTTTAGAGGATGATTAAGTCCCCTCACGTTCCAGCTTGCAAATTTGGTTGTTTGTCCGTTCATACCAGCCACGGAACCCATGCCTGATACCAACAAGATGACTCCAGTCCAGCTGGATTTGCACTACTGTAAGACCTCATCTCTAGCCCTGAGAGAAAGAAAGGGGAGGAAAAAGATGGAAGTTGAAATACAAAAACTACACTACGAACAATACAAAAAACAGAGTGACCTTTACAGTTGCCCACTTTAAGCACAGTCCTTTGCTGGTCCCTCCCCAAAAGAGAGACTGCACCCACCCAACCTTCCAAGCCACTATGAAGCGACATAGAAACAAAAAAATAACTTACCAAGCGAAGCTGAAGCCCCACACAAACCTTATGTAGAATAAACCATATGAAATATAACCATTACCTAGTACTGAACAAGACCTATAAAACAACTGGTCCACTTTACTGTGTATGTAAACAATAAAACTTATCCTACAGTTTGGTCAGGATGAGCAGAAACCTGTGGAGAAGACACCAAATGAGTCATTAAGATTCATTTAATATTAACTTCAAGTTAGAACACTATACAGTAACACTGTGTAAAGAGCTATGGTAAAGCTAGACAAGTTGTTTGGCAATACTATTTTAAGCAAGGTCTTACTGATTGCCAACAATATTACTCTACAGTCATCTACACACAGTCCTCAGAATGCAGTCCCCTGACAGGAACAAGCATTGCGGGGACTGTGTCTACTCTCCCAAAAACCCATGTCCACTAAAATACCTGTCAGACAAATTAGAAAGATTTCCAAGTCAGAAAGCTGTTCACCTGTGGTTCAAGAGATGAGGATAGTGATCCCATCGGTTCTTCTCCTACAGTTTGGTCAGGGTGAGCAGAAACCTGTGGAGAAGACACCAAATGAGTCATTAAGATTCATTTAATATTAACTTCAAGTTAGAACACTATACAGTAACACTGTGTAAAGAGCTATGGTAAAGCTAGACAAGTTGTTTGGCAATACTATTTTAAGCAAGGTCCTACTGATTGCCAACAATATTACTCTACAGTCATCTACACACAGTCCTCAGAATGCAGTCCCCTGACAGGAACAAGCATTGCGGGGACTGTGTCTACTCTCCCAAAAACCCATGTCCACTAAAATACCTGTCAGACAAATTAGAAAGATTTCCAAGTCAGAAAGCTGTTCACCTGTGGTTCAAGAGATGAGGATAGTGATCCCATCGGTTCTTCTCCTACAGTTTGGTCAGGGTGAGCAGAAACCTGTGGAGAAGACACCAAATGAGTCATTAAGATTCATTTAATATTAACTTCAAGTTAGAACACTATACAGTAACACTGTGTAAAGAGCTATGGTAAAGCTAGACAAGTTGTTTGGCAATACTATTTTAAGCAAGGTCTTACTGATTGCCAACAATATTACTCTACAGTCATCTACACACAGTCCTCAGAATGCAGTCCCCTGACAGGAACAAGCATTGCGGGGACTGTGTCTACTCTCCCAAAAACCCATGTCCACTAAAATACCTAGTGATAGAAAACAATATTACGCTTCGGCTTATCTATACACAGTCCTCAGAATGCAGTCCCCTGACGGGACCAACTATTGCTGGGACTGTGTTGAGCAGACACCTTAGGAGTAGACCGCAAACAGACTGTGTAGATTGGCAAAATGTTATTGGCTGTCAAATAACTTTCAGGAATTCTAGTTACCGGTATTTACTTTCACTCTCCATGGCCACTCAGCATTGCCATAGTTGTAGGTAATCTCTTCCCCTGGATTTATGTCCTTAATTGCAAAGAGACAGAGATGAGGTTTTCCTTTGACAATTGTCTTCATTTTGCTGTTTGGTCGTCATTAACCAGTCTTCCCAAAGACTCATCCTGTGTCGCTGCATCAACACTGAAACAACAAGAAAAATCTAATTGGCCAAGGATGACAGGATATAAAACGGTGTCCAATTCTGGTATGATTTCAACTTTTTTTAAAACTAATAGAAGGCATTAAATATTTCAAGGATTAAAACTTAATTTTTATAATTGCTTTTAGTTATTTTTTTAAATTTACATACCACAAATTTTTCCCATTATGATGAAAGTCAAACATGAAGACCTTCATGACATGATAAAATACCCTGATGAATAATCAATAATTCAAGTAGAACAATGAAAAAAGCAAAAAAACAAAACATAGCAAAGCCAAATAAAAAATAAAAAAAACTGTGGAAACTTTTAGTTTTTCGTCCGAGTCTGAGAGAGATAATGTATTCAACTCAGTCTTATAAATAAAGACTTCCTCAGTCTGAGGTGCTGCATTCAGCTCAGTCTCATAAATAGCACCCTCTCACAGTGGATCATCCAGTTTGCTGATGACAGCCAAAACCAGCTGCTCACATGATCAAGGAGGACCATCAGCCTAATCAACCTAATAGCACCCTCTGTCTTTGGAAGTCTTTCGGACGAAAGACTTCCTCAGACTGAGATGCTGTATTCAGCTCAGTCTTATAAATAAAGACTTACTCAGTCTGAGGTGCTGCATTCAGCTCAGTCTCATGAATAGCACCCTCTAACAGTTGATCAAACAGTTTGCTGATGACAGCCAAAACCAGCTGCTCACATGATCCAGGAGGACCTGCAAACTGGTTGATCCACTGTGAGAGGGTGCCATTCATAAGACTGAGCTGAATGCAGTATCTCAGACTGAGGAAGTCTTTCGGACGAATGACTTCCTCAGTCTTAGATGCTGTTTTCAGCTCAGCCTTATAAATAAAGACTTCCTCAGTCTGAGGTGCTACATTGCTGATCATGTGAGCAGCTGGTTTTGGCTGTCAATAGCAAACTGATTGATCCACTGTAAGAGGGTGCCATTTATAAGACTGAGCTGAATGCAGCACCTCAGACTGAGGAAGTCTTTATTTATAAGACTGAGCTGAATGCAGCATCTCAGACATATGTATACTGTACATATAGACATATACATGTAAATATAACATGTTCAACTGAAATTGTGTGTGTTTGTGTGTGTGATTGTTTTGTGGTATTTATGGACAGTGGTTTGTTAGGACCGTCATACTCTATAAACAGACAATCAAACAGATTATAGCCAATTACTGTCCCGACAAAACACTGTCCATAAAAACCACGAAACAGTCACATACACAAACACACACAATTTCAGTTGAACATGTAATATTTACATGCATATTGCATGTATATGTATAAGCATACATACATGTATTTGTAAGTGCATATATACATGTATATGTAAGTGCATATACAGGGAACCCCCGACCTACGAACGAGTTTGGGACCTAAGAACCGTTCGCAGCT
Source organism: Garcialebias charrua (assembly GCA_038048925.1). Classification (NCBI taxonomy): domain Eukaryota; kingdom Metazoa; phylum Chordata; class Actinopteri; order Cyprinodontiformes; family Rivulidae; genus Garcialebias; species Garcialebias charrua. The sequence continues at coordinate 12,661 of JBBPBX010025545.1, forward strand.
CGATCCGTTCGTAGGTAGGGGGTGAAAATTATATTTAAAAAAAAAAATTATTCATTCATTCATTCATTCAACCTTTATTTATCATGCTAACGGAGCGCGCGCACACATTTAAGCATGTAAAGTAGTGTACTGTAATGTTAAACATTGCTATTCACATTTACAGAATAAATAAAAATATATTTTCTTACTTTGAGATGGTCAAAGCCGACATAGGTTGCCATGCGTTGATTGTTTTCGGGCCAAGCAGCGCGGGGGCCGGCAAGCCACCGCAGCTGCTCCAGACCTGTGTTAGCTAGCTGGCTAGCTTCTGCTAGCCAAGCCATGAGCTAGTGTTGGAGCGGCGGCGCGATCAATCTGCAGCTGCTGCTCCAGCCGCTGCTCCAGCCTGAGACGTCCACAGAGCTATTCCAGCTAGTAATTAATCCACATGATGCGATCCTGGTCACCAGTGTTCAAAAGGCCGGCTCCCGTGTTAGCTCCAGTGTTAGCTCTGGAGCTAGCCAGGCCGGAGGTGTAGCCAGGCCGGCCGGAGGTGTTCGCACGGCGGCCTGGCACGATCGGCGATAAATCCGCTGCTGCTTGAGACATCCACAAAGTTCACAGAGACGTTTCCAGCTAGTAATTAATCCATATGAAGCCATCCTGGTCACCAGTCTTCGTCCGGCTCTCGGCAGCTAACCTAAGATGGCGTCCGGTGTTCTACATTAATTTGTGACCGGAGACCCCAGTGACTGAACCTAAAATAGCGTCCGGTGTTCTACATTAATTTGTGACCGTGTAAACTGAAGACCTACTTCCTGTTGCCCAAAATTGCTCAAAAATTGCTCAAAAATGATCAGAAATGATCTTTTTTATCATAATTATTATTTATAAAGCCTTTAAAACAACCAGAGCTGCAACAAAGTGATGTACACATGAAATTAAGAACATTTAAACACAAAAAAAAAAAAAAAAAAATTTTTTTTTTTTTTTTTTAAATTCATATTTTTATTAAATATGATATGTTCGTAGGTCCCGTGGTTCGCAGGTCGATGGGGTCATAGGTCGGGGGTTACCTGTATACATGTAAATGCAAATGCATAAAAACATGTAAATGCATATATGTATATATACATGAATATGCATATATGTACATATGCATAAACATATACATGTACATATGAATATACATATACTGTACAGATAGACATATACATGTAAATATAACATGTTCAACTGAAATTTTGTGTGTTTGTGTGTGTGACTGTGTGTTTTGTGGTTTTTAAGGCCAGTGTTTTGTCAGGACAGTAATGAGCTGTAATCTGATTGATTGTCTGATTGTTTATAGCGTATGACTGTCCTAACAAACCACTGTCCATAAAAACCACAATTAGGGCTGGACGATATGGCCAAAATTTTTATCACGATATAGTTCTTAATTTCGGTCGATAACGATATAATTCGATATCGATATAAACAATATAAAAGCCTAAAAAAACTATAAACTATACAAATAAATTAATGTTCACCTTGTATTTGTATTTAGCCTCCAAAAAGATGGAAATCACCATCAAATAAACATAAACTTCTCAACCCAATAATTCTCAGTTGGGTCATCTGGACAGTTTATTTTTTTATAGAAACGTTTCACCCTCCATCCAGTTTCTATAAAAAAGAAACTGTCCAGATGACCCAACTGAGAATTATTGGATTTGGTACCTGGATTATTGAGCATGAACTTTCTTGCCATAAAATTCTCAACTGTGTCAATATTAATAGTTTTAACTTTAAACATCTTTAAAATTTACAGCATTGAAATTTATAGTTAATTAAATAAAACTTTTGGGTGTTGTTATTTATAAGAAGCTGACATAAAAATCTCATGGAAATTACTTAAAGAATAAAAATAACAAAATCAATTGCATTACTGTATAAAGTAAAATAGTTTTTGAATGACAAAGTTTTGAATATATTGTATAATGTAATGATTGTTCCATATTTAATCTGTTGTATTGAAGTTTGGGGAAAAGCATGTAAAACTATTACAAACCCTGTTTTTATTTTATAAAAAAGAGCTATAAGAATTATTAGTAGGAAGTGCTATGGTCACCCAACAAATATTTCATCAGTTTAAATTATTAAAATTTTATGATTTGGTTGAACATAGTATTTTACAAGTCATGTATAAAACTAAAAAAAAAATTACCCCCCAAATATTAAATTAAAATTTGTTTAAAGTTATTAAACCCTGAAGGGAATGTAAATGTTTGTAAAACCTCCATTTAGGACTAGTTTGAAGGAGCTGAGTTGTTTGAGTTGTTGATGCTGATCTTGGTCTGCTCCCCTCATACATCTTCTCCTACATGTCTTTGCGTGAGTGCAGCTACAGCGTGCGCTCTCAGGACATGATTACCTGCAGTGTTCCGTCAGTGAGGACTGAACTTGGAAAAAGGGCCTTCTCCTACTCCGCTCCTGCTTCATGGAATATCTTACAAAAAGATCTGAAGCTCTCGAACTTGACTTCTCTAAATGGTTTTCAGAATCTGTTGGAATCCTGGCAAAAACCAATGCAGATTTGTTCCTGTCTTTGATTTTATACATATACCTTATAATGTTTTGCTAGTTTTTTGATACTTTGTTAAAAAAAAAATATATATATATATATATATATATATATATATATATATATATATATATATATATATATATATATATATATATATATATATATATATATTAGGGGTTGAACGAGTACATAATTTTTAACCTCGACATTAACATAAAAAAACTCGAACGACGCTCGAGTAGCCGATGACGTCACAGTGTCTTACGATGCAAAATAAATAAATAAATATAAATGCCTAAAAACGTCTTTACAAAAAGAAAAAAAAGACCAACAAAGCATTGGGAGCATTTATTATGCTCCTATCATTTATCATACTGCACATAAGTCACAGGAAAAACAAAACTATTAGTTATATTAATAATATTAAAAGTGAAAGTATAAGGCGATGAAAACCGAAACTTAAAAAACAAATGGGGCCACAGCCACACCGTACCACCGCCTGCAGCTGTGCAATTTAGGTTTACTTTTAGAGATTGTGTTTATAGGTTTTTGGTAGCTCTAGAGAGATGAATATTTGTTTTTTTGTTTGTGAAACGAGAGAGATGAAGCCGTTTCGACCGTGTTATATATGGGACCTGCAATGCAACACTGCCCTCTGCTGTCACAACAATCTACTACGGTGGTCAGAGCAAAGAACGTCAACAGGATGTTTCAATGAGTGGCGCAATTTATAAAATTATAAACTGTTTTACCTTTTTGACAAGACTGGACCAGCTTCATAGATCCGTGCGCACAAAGGAATCCATTTTGTAGCGTCTACTAAAAGCTACCGCGCGCTCTGTTTTTATCACGTGATGACGTCACTACGGGTAGTCGAGGTGGACAAAAAAGCCTCGATAGAAGTCAAAGCACTCGATCTGTCGAAAACTCGGTTATTCTGTTAATGCACTAGTATATATATATATATATATACTGTATATTTATTTCTTTTTTCTTTTTTCTTTTTTTTCTTCTCTCTTTTGTTTTCTATTGTTTATTGTTTGTTTGTTTGTTTATTGTTTAAGGAAATTCTACCATTGCTGTTCATTGTTCTTTAGTTTTAGCAGGTCGCTTTCGTAAATGAGCCCATGAGGTTCAAAAGATTTACCTGACTAAATAAAGGTTGAATGAATGAAAAAAAAATCAGGAAACAGGATTGTGTTGACTTGATATCACCATAAACATTTCTAAAACTATTTCTGTTTTAAAAGATGATTAAATCAAAGTTGTTGGGAAGGTGTGGTGCAGGTGAAGTGAAGGTTGTTGTTTGTTTGTAGTTATTTTGTATTTTTTAAACAAGGGGCAGATATTATAACACTATTTTCGTCTTTCTGCACATTTTCATTCAGTGTTTTTTCTTCTTCTGATGAATTTGTTTTATTTTGAATAAAAAAAACATGCCCCCTCCCTGGGCTGCCACCTTACCGTGGTGGAGGGGTTTGAGTGTCCCAATGATCCTAGGAGCTATGCTGTCAGGGGCTTTATGCCCCTAGTAGGGTCACCCAAGGCAGACAGGTCCTAGGTGAGGGACGAGACAAAGCGCAGCCCACAAGACCCCTTATGATGAGTAATATAAATGGAAACAATGTTCCCTCGCCCGGACGCGGGTCACCGGGGCCCCACTCTGGAGCCAGGCCCGGAGGAGGGGCACGTTGGCGAGCGCCTGGTGGCCGGGCTTTCACCCATGGAGCTCGGCCGGGCACAGCCCGAAGAGGAGACGTGGGTCCCCCTTCCCATAGGCTCACCACCTGTGGGAGGGGCCAAAGGGGTCGGGTGCATTGTGGAATGGGTGGTGGCCGAGGGCGGGGACCCTGGCGGTCTGATCCTCGGCTACAGAAGCTGGCCATTGGGACATGGAATGTCACCTCTCTGGTGGGGAAGGAGCCTGAGCTAGTGTGTGAGGTTGAGAGGTTCCGACTAGAAATAGTCGGACTCACCTCAACGCATGGCTCTGGCTCTGGAACCAGTTTCCTTGAGAGGGGTTGGACACTCTTCCACTCTGGAGTTGCCCCTGGTGAGAGGCGCCGAGCAGGAGTGGGCATACTTGTTGCCCCCCATCTTGGTGCCTGTACGTTGGGGTTCACCCCGGTGAACGAGAGGGTAGCCTCCCTTCGCCTACGTGTGGGGGGACGGGCTCTGACTGTTGTTTGTGCCTATGCGCCGAACGGCAGCGCAGATTACCCACCCTTTTTGGAGTCCTTGGAGGGGGTATTGGAGGGTGCGCCTCCTGGGGACTCCCTTGTTCTGCTGGGGGACTTCAACGCTCACGTGGGCAATGACAGTGAGACCTGGAGGGGTGTGGTTGGGAGGAACGGCCCCCCTGATCTGAACCCGAGTGGTGTTCTGTTGTTGGACTTCTGTGCTCGTCATGGATTGTCCATAACGAACACCATGTTCAGGCATAAGGGTGTCCATATGTGCTCTTGGCACCAGGACACCCTAGGTCGTAGTTCAATGATCGACTTTGTTGTCGTCTCATCTGATCTGCGGCCGCATGTCCTGGACACTCGGGTGAAGAGAGGGGCGGAGCTGTCAACTGACCACTACCTGGTGGTGAGTTGGCTCCGATGGTGGGGGAGGATGCCGGTCAGACCTGGCAGACCCAAACGTATTGTGAGGGTCTGCTGGGAACGTCTGGCAGAGTCTCCCGTAAGACGGAGCTTTAACTCCCACCTCCGGGAGAGCTTTGAACACGTTCCGAGGGAGGCGGGGGACATTGAGCCCGAGTGGGCCATGTTTCGCGCCTCTATTGTCGAGGCAGCTTATCGGAGTTGTGGCCGCAAGGTTGTTGGTGCCTGTCGTGGTGGCAACCCTCGAACCCGGTGGTGGACACCGGCGGTGAGGGATGCTGTCAAGCTGAAGAAGGAGTCCTATTGGGCCTTTTTGGCCTGTGGGACCCCGGAAGCAGCAGATAGGTACCGGCAGTCCAAGCGGCATGCGGCTCGGGTGGTTGCTGAGGCAAAAACTCGGGCGTGGGAGGAGTTCGGAGAGGCCATGGAGAATGACTTCCGTACGGCTTCGAGGCGATTCTGGTCCACCATCCGGCGTCTCAGGGGGGGAAAGCGGTACGCGACCAACACCATTTATGGTGGGGATGGCGTGCTGTTGACCTCAACTCGGGATGTTGTGAGTCGGTGGGCGGAATACTTCGAAGACCTCCTCAATCCTACTGGCACGTCTTCCACTGAGGAAGCGGAGCCTGGGGACTTTGGGTCGGGCTCTCCAATCTCTGGTGCTGAGGTCGCCGAGGTGGTTAAAAAGCTCCGCGGTGGCAAGGCTCCGGGGGTGGATGAGATTCGTCCTGAGTTCCTTAGGGCTCTGGATGTTGTGGGGTTGTGTTGGCTTACGCGACTCTGCAATATCGCGTGGACATCGGGGGCAGTTCCCTTGGATTGGCAGACTGGGGTGGTGGTTCCCCTATTCAAAAAGGGGGACCGTAGGGTGTGTTCCAACTATAGAGGGATCACACTCTTAAGCCTCCCTGGTAAGGTCTATTCAGGGGTTCTGGAGAGGAGGGTCCGTCGGATAGTCGAACCTCGGATTCAGGAGGAGCAGTGTGGTTTTCGTCCTGGTCGTGGAACACTAGACCAGCTCTACACCCTCAACAGGGTCCTGGAGGGTGCGTGGGAGTTTGCCCAACCAGTTTACATGTGCTTTGTAGACTTGGAAAAGGCATTCGACCGCGTCCCTCGGGGGGTTCTGTGGCGGGTACTCCGGGAGTATGGGGTACCAGGCCCATTGATATGGGCTGTTAGGTCCCTGTACGACCGGTGTCAGAGCTTGGTCCGCATTGCCGGCAGTAAGTCAGGCTCGTTTCCGGTGAGAGTTGGACTCCGCCAAGGTTGCCCTTTGTCACCGATTCTGTTTATAACTTTTATGGACAGAATTTCTAGGCGCAGCCAAGGTGTTGAGAGGATCCGTTTTGGTGGCCTTAGAATCGCTTCTCTGTTTTTTGCAGATGATGTGGTCCTATTGGCTTCATCAGCTCGTGATCTACAGCTTTCGCTGGAGCGGTTTGCAGCTGAATGTGATGCGGCCGGGATGAGGATCAGTTCCTCCAAATCCGAGGCCATGGTCTTGAGCCGGAAAAGGGTAGCGTGCCCTCTCCGGGTCGGGGAGGAGGTCCTTACCCAAGTGGAGGAGTTTAAGTATCTCGGGATCTTGTTCACGAATGAGGGAAAACTGGAGCGTGAGATCGATAGGCGGATAGGTGCAGCGTCCGCAGTGAAGCGGGCGCTGTACCGGTCTGTCGTGGTGAAGAGAGAGCTGAGTCAAAAGGCAAAGCTCTCAATTTACCGATCGATCTACGTTCCCACCCTCATCTATGGTCATGAGCTTTGGGTTATGACCGAAAGAACAAGATCTCGGATACAAGCGGCTGAAATGAGTTTTCTCCGCAGGGTGGCTGGACTCTCCCTTAGAGATAGGGTGAGAAGCTCAGTCATCCGGGAGGGACTCGGAGTAGAGCCGCTGCTTCTCCACATCGAGAGGAGCCAGTTGAGGTGGCTCGGGCATCTGGTTAGGATGCCTCCTGGACGCCTCCCTGGTGAGGTGTTCCGGGCATGTCCCACCGGGAGGAGACCCAGAGGAAGACCCAGGATACGCTGGAGGGACTATGTTTCTCGGCTGGCCTGGGAACGCCTTGGGATTCCCCCAGAGGAGCTGCTCCAAGTGGCTGGGGAGAGGGAAGTCTGGGCCTCCCTACTTAGGCTGCTACCCCCGCGACCCGACCCCGGATAAGCGGAAGAAAATGGATGGATGGATGGATGAAAAAAAACATGCAGCGCTGGGGCTGTTTGTTTACATCGTAGTTTCAGAGACATGTTGGCCCATCTTTATTGTTCTTCATCTTCTGACTCATCATATTATATCGAGTGGAAACTCTTCAGATTAAACAAGTTAGATGTTCCCACAGCTAGTTAGAACGACTCCGTCACGTTTTGAAAAAATAAACAAACCGAGGACTCGCTGCAGATGAGACCTGCAGTTTAACAAAACCGAACTACGTCCACACCGACGAATTAGTCTTTCCTCTCATCAGTGATGTCGTCTCTTTCTCTTCGCTTGTGAAACTTTGTTCAGTCACATTCTGACGGTCATGAGCACTCGTTTGACTCGTTTTGAAGCGAAAACTTAACGCGCTTTGGAGACTAGCTTAGCTTTTAGCCTGCTACCGCTAACGCCTGCTGCTGGAGTGAGCGCTGCGTAACAACGACGTCACCACGCACGTTTTGTGTCACAGCTTTTTCTGTCCGGGCGGGTTGTTGAAGCAGCCGCTCCAACCCGAACAGAAACAGAAAAACGTCAGTGAAACGTTGTAAAATCCTATCGAAATATCGAAAATATGCTTAAACTTCATATCATCGTTATTGAATAAAAGTATACGTATCGCAATATTTATCGTTATTGAATTATCGTCCAGCACTAGTTTCACTTATTCAAAAGAGCTGTCCCGCACCACTACCCCCCCCACCCCGCGTTACCGAGATGGATGAAAAATAAATGCCATGCTGCGCAAGACGCGTGCCAACATGTTTTGCAGCACAAATGAGTCATGCGCGCTCCTCCAGGCCATCGTTTAACCACATTCTGCAGGTTATATTTCGAATCAGATATAATTTGGACATTTATGGAGTGGTATTGCTTCCGAGGAATGGGAATGCGTCAGGTGAAGGTGCTTTGATCCTTATGTGTGTACAGTCTATTGCTCCGATGGTGTTTATTGGCAGTCCAGCAATAGCATGAAAATCAGTCTTAATTTGTACTTGTTCTGCGGCGGTGTATGGGAATTTTATGTACCTGGGTGTTAATTTGAGGAGCGGCTTTGATGAAGGGAGCGCACGACTCACTGAAGCCTGCGCGACACACCAGACAAATTAAACTTAAAATTATAATTCTAATTCAAACAGAATAACCTATTGTCAAGAATAATTATGGTGCGTGATTTTTTTAAACCCAAAATATTTTCTAAATAACGAAATATGAAGTTATTAGTGGAGAAATTCCGTCTGGATAACAGCGGACCGACTGCTCGTAAAATATACGACAGCTCTGGACCACACGTAAATTTTGTTCGTATCTGAAAAAAATCTTAGGATACGAAAACATTGTTGAATGCCACAAATGATCCTAAATCACTCGTACGCACAGTTTAAGAACAAATCTGTGCATACGAACGGTTCTTGCATGAGGCCCAATAAGTGTAGAACCACTAGACTGAGGAACAGCTTCTCCCCTGAAGCTGTTCGACTCATGAATAAAAAAAAAATCGGAATAATCACTGTGAAAAATCACATCATGTTGCTGCTGATCTGTTTCTCGTTGCTGTTGATCTGTTTCTCGTTGCTGCTGATCTGTTTCATGTCGCTGCTGATCTGTTTCATGTCGCTGCTGATCTGTTTCATGTTGCTGCTGATCTGTTTCATGTCGCTGCTGATCTGTTTCATGTTGCTGCTGATCTGTTTCATGTCGCTGCTGATCTATTTCATATCGCTGCTGATCCGTTTCATGTCGCTGCTGATCCGTTTCATGTCGCTGCTGATCTGTTTCATGTCGCTGCTGATCTGTTTCATGTTGATGCTGATCTGTTTCATGTTGATGCTGATCTGTTTTATGTTGATGCTGATCTGTTTCATGTTACTGTGTTCATTCGTGCTCATCTGCTCTTACAAACTCATGTTCGTGCTGCTGTTTGAAGTAATGTTTTTTATATTTGTGCCCAGTGTTTTTTTTTTCTTTCTTTATTTCTTTTATCATACCTGCAAACTAGTCACCTTTCGGCGAAATTCAGTTTTCAAAGCAAAATATATCATTTACGTGATTCGTGTACATCCGATGAGTTTTTTTATTTTCGGGGTGGTGGGGGGTGGTCAGACCCGTGACAGATTAGTTAAGGCATCATTTCCCACTGACTGGATTTCAAGACACACCAAGGCATCTTGTAGACAATAAAACATCTTTGTTGGAGCGCGAGATTTAGCTAATCACAGTCTCAAGAGAGACGATGGTGGGCGGGGACGAAAAAAAAAACTCTGCGGCAGCGCGAGTTGAACAGGGTGAGTGGGGAGGCGGAAGCAGATTAGAGGCTGTGTTTTCAAAGGAAATTAAGACAATTTTACAAATGACCGACGCAGAGAAAATTGTTCAACCAAGTCCTCCAAAGTGTGGGAGCTCCACGCTTCATAAAAAAAAAAAAAAAAAACGACATGCAGCTTTGAAAAGTGACGACACCACACGGGAGAACCACAGAGATGAACGTAAACATGACCGAGTCGTAAAATAACAACATCATAGTAAGTCTCTACATTAAACCATTTGTTCTGTTTCAAAGTGAGAAAACATAATGTCAGTGTCTCTGCTCTGTATTGAACGCCTCTTTTTATTTTTTGACTTGCCATCTTTTTTTGTATGTCCTAATTATATTGGGATACATACACCCTGATGCATGCTCAATAATCCAGGTAGAAAAATCTAAAAAAGCTAAGTCTGGTCCTCTGGTCCTATTTATAAGACTGAGCTGAATACAGCAACTCAGACTGAGGAAGTCTTTCGGACGGAAGACGAAAAGTTTGTACAATTTTTTTTGCTTTGTTTTGTTTTATTTTTTGAATGTCCAGAGGACCAGACTTAGCTTTTTTAGATATATTGGGATATGTTAATAAGTCAAAAGTCATTAAAGCAAAATTTTCCTTATGCTGTAGATGAGAAAGAGCCCAGGTAACACATTGTCTGGAAAGTAAAATAGTTAAAATCAGTGATGCTGTTCTGAGTCCATCACTAAATCAGAAAACTAAAAAGCCCCTCCTAAATTCACTGTTGGCGGTTATTAAAATGTCACATGTTCATTGGGTAAAGTTAATATTCTTATTTTTATATGTGCATTTGAGTGTCACCATTGTTTAGTAAAATGGCAAGTTGTGTTACCAATAAAACTAAATAAAAATTAACAAAATAAAAGTCAATTGCACCCCTAAAGTCACTGTGATAAATTGTCACATTAATTTCATTATCTTAGCCACAGGAGTGAGTTTAAAAACAGGATGATGTCTATATGAACTAGTTGAATGAGGTGTCTCTAAAATATCCTGATGCATGATCAATAATAATTTAAACAATTTTTTCATCTGTCCACAGGACCTGACTTTATTTTGTTAGATGTCTCTAAAATAGTTATTGAATCAAGTGTTTACATTAGGGATGTGCCGATCGATCGGTCACCGATCATAATCGGTCGATAATCATTAAAGCGTATGTGATCGGCTTTTGCCTTCAATTACCGATCACAGAGCCTGTGATGCGAAGTTTGCTAACTGCAAAACGTGCGACGAAAAAGTACCTCGTGGAGGAAGTTCAACGAAGTCCTTCAACACAACAAACCTAATTCGTCATTAAAATGTTTTAATACGTTTTAATAACTTACCAAAAGCCGTCTGCCAGCGCCGCCATTAGCAACACCTGTTAGCATGTAGCCCCACCGAGTAGCCCCACCGAGTCCGCTGCGCAGTTACGGGCAGTCCAGTTTAGCTGCGGCTTCAAAAAGGCTGTCGGCTTTGTTATTCCAAGTTAGCTGGGTGTCCCCCGATATCTTCTGCTTCCAGTCCGACATCGAGGCGAGCTCCAGGAACCTCTGATCGCACAAAGCCGGCTGTCGAATCTGCAGCTCTGGGGTCCGGTTTAGCATGTTAGCCTTAGCTCATACCATGAGCTGCTGGTCTCGCGCGGCGCTGTGGGAGCGCTCGGCGGAGCGATCGCGGCTGCTGCTCCAGTCCTGAGACATTCACAGAGTTCAGGGAGTGTTTCCAGTTAATTTATCCGTATGAGGCATCCTCTTATGGGAGAAACAGTCCTCCAAAAGCCGACTGCCGAGTCTGGAACTAATGAATGTAAAATGGCGGAGGCGGTATTTCCGGTTCCTGGTTCCCGCAGGAAGTTGTTCAAAAAAGCACGAAATTATAAAAAATAATAATAATAATGATACTTTACGTATTTATAAAGCCATTTGTAAAAACAGCCAACAGTGCAGCTTTAAGTAGCAAATGGGGTATTTTAGTTTTTTATATGAAGTAATAGATGTGTTTTTTTTTTAAACAATAAAAAACTTTTTTTTTAATTGAAAGTTAGTAAGGTAAACATTTTTCTTTGATAATGCAGTTGATAATTACTTTTATTTACTTTGTTCTCTGAAATAAATGAGTAAAAATATGTTTTTGTCTGAATTATGGTGATTTTATGGTTCTGAAAAGAACATGAGTGCTGCTTCTGGCTACAAGATCTGAAAAGTTTTCAGATCTTGTAGCCAGAAGCAGCACTCATAAGTTACAGGCAATCCATCTGATCGGTGATCGGTATATGTGATCGGCACACATATAAGCGATCGGCATTTGTGATCGGTATCGGTGATCGTCACACATAGGTGATCGGTATCGTGATCGGTTTCATAAAACCTGATCGGCACATCCCTAGTTTACATGTAGGTAAACATAGAGGTTTAACAACTTGTTAAAATACACCAGAATGCAGGAAATGGCATCTACTTTTCAAAATTTTCAGGCAAAAAATTTAAGAAATGAGTTTTTACTGTTAGTAAGTAAATAAGTAAGTTTTATTTATATAGCACATTTCACAGACATGAGTCACAAAGTGCTTTACTAAAGGAAAAATAAAATTATAAAATCACAGAAGTACTATACAAAAAGGTAAAACATAACAAACTCTAAAATCAATACAAAATTAACCAAAAGCCTGTCTGAAGAGATAAGTCTTAAGTTTTTAAATGCATCTGTTGACTCGGAGCAGCGCATTGTTAGCAAAATGTTCTGCTGTATTTGACTTGCTGCTGTTGTTGGTTGTTAATTTTTTGGTTGACACAATCTTTCCTATTTATGTCCTCATTAAATTAGGTTAGTAAATGACTTTTACCTGAAGCATGTTAAAAAATTACAAAATCTTTCGGGGGGGGGGGTTGGCGCAACGTTTGTCACCTTTTTCATCCCTTCTGAGTTTGCAAGTATGTTTTATAGATGGCCTCCTTTCTCACCTTACAGCCATCTTCTTCACACCATTATTTTAGTTGTTGTTTTTTTAGGAAAGAACGAAAGGAAGGAAAGGAAAGACAGAAAGTAAGGCTACTCACACTGCAGGTCTTAATGCTCAATTCCGATAAAAAAAAAAATCTGATCTTTTGGTGTGAACGTTCACACTACATTTTAAATGCGACCTGCATCAGACTCCACTGTGAACGATCTACATTGCAGAAGCGACCCGCATGCGCAGAAGAAAACGTGTCTCCGAACGTGACGTGACACGCAGCACCCTGTGTTTGCGGAAGTCAATCAATCAATCAATCACCTTTATTTAACCAGGTAGAGCCAGTTGAGATCGAGATCTCTTTTACAAGGGTGACCTGGTCAAGTGGTCAGCAGCACACGTCACATTGGCAATAGGCATTTGCACTTATCAAAAAAGAAAATAAAGAAAACTACAATCACAGTAAACAGATGTTGACAGTTCAAAACCAACAGGAAGTAAACATGGACGCGACAGTTTTCAGTGTGTGTTCGGTAATTTTGAAGTTGTTGTCCAATCGGGGAAAGCTAAACATCCAAATGATTAAAGGCAAAAGAAAACTGAGAAGAAAGCGAGCAATTTTTTTTAGTGATGGCGATTTTTGGAGCTGTGGCTGCTACCTCTGTTCAGAGTGGTGTGTGGATGCGGAGTCTGTCTCACATCGGTGATGCAAAAGTCAGATATAAGTCACATGAGCGTTCACACTGCAGTCGCTTTGAAAACATCAGATATATATCCGATTTAAAACCACATACTGAAACGGCCTGGGTCGGATTTGAAAAAATCGGATTTGTCGCATTCAGACTGTCATAAAAAAATCGGATATGGGTCAGATGGGGCAAAAAAAAAAATCGGATTTGGGTCTGATTTGCCTGCAGTGTGAACGTAGCCTAAGACTACAAAACATAACAATTATCCACAAAAAGAGCACAAGGCAAACACACCCGATCGCCGTCCGCAATCCTGCAAAGTACATAACAGAACACAGCAACAAAACACATATGCATAAAAGACCCATAACATTCATGACTTTGCAGTAGATTACTATAAATATATATACCTATACCTCCAAATATATACATACACACATATATATTCATATGCAGTCACATACCCATCTACAAATCTACATATGATATCTACATATACATCCCCGCATCCATTTGTGTGTGGTTGTGAGCATGCATAAGTGAATAAGGCTTCTCTAATAGAACATTCAATAGCGACCGTGAAGCATCAGAGATCCGCCCCCCAAGGCCCGAGGCAGACATAAGGGGTACCAGAGTCCAAGACCCCAAGAAGGACCTCAAGCTCAGCCCCCAGGGCCACCCAAACACGACGAGCCACTCACCCACCCCCTAGATCCGACCATAGGGGAGAACCGGAAGATCCCCACCAGTGACCACACACAATGACCCCCCGGGGCCAACAGCGACATACTCACAGGCCCCCGCCGGAACCCGCTGCACCGGCGTAGCCCCAGACCTAGGCACCGAGGCCCGGGCACCGTGGACGCCCACCCCTCAGGCCCGGCCCGACAGGACCAGAGGACCCGAGCCCCACCAGACAGCCACCAGGCCAAGCCGACATACGCCCAAGTGCCCAACCCCCAGTGTGTTTTTACTTGATGTCTTTCTTAGTTCATATCTTAGATGTTATTATTGTTTTTATTTTACATTTTATTGTTGGATGTAACTGGGACCGTGTGTACATACCGTAATCTCATTTCATCACATGTACTACAAGTGGTGCGAATGACAATAAAGAATCCCTGACTCTGATAAGTACTTGCGTTTAAAAATACTCAAAGTATTAAAGTAAAAGTACTTGCTGAATGTATTACTTAATGCAATGGTCTACAATATCATTAATTGTGCCTACAGTGTGTATATTTTCTGTAATACTTTAATAGTGTTGTGTCATTTTAATGAACAATGGTGCAGATAATGCAAGTTTTTATTGTTTGCTCTGTGACACAGTTCACACTTGGACTTGTGATTCTGTACATCAAAATTTCAGGGATGACAGAGTTAAATGTCATTAAACAAAATAAGAGAGGAATAATTATATCTTTAAAAGATCTTTAAAAGTTTTTATTTAACACAAACCAATGTGTCATTTTAACTGCAGTAAACGCATTTAAGTAAAAGTTGTCTGACTGAAAAAAGAAGCATTAGACACAGCTAACAAATGAATAGATTCTTATCATTTCAACTCCAGTTTCTCTTCAACTTTAGTTAAAATACTGTCTAGTCAACCTTGTAATGGAAATGACAAACACCTGGGGAGACAATGAGGATCAGGTGAGAGTGGGAGGAGCAAGAGCTGACTAGAGGAGGGGGAAACACTGAGGAGGACTGAACAATGACAAGGTAAACACAAGAAATGCAAAAGACAGTAAGATGCAACATAAACAGAACAGGAAAGGAAGTATTTAAGGAACAAACAAAATAAGTAAACAAGGGACATATACATTTCAAATGTAATAGAAATAGAAAAAAACTAAAGGAAAAAATACAAAACAAAACAAAAAACCTTGACTTGAGTGAAAAGAGATAAAGTAGCGGATGAGATTAAATAAACAAGGGATTCTTC
>JBBPBX010025546.1:0-33233 GCA_038048925.1 Garcialebias charrua
AAAACACACAGTTAGGATGGTTGATCTCTACTGATTTTCATGATTTTGAGCTAAGCATTCCATTTCTGGGAGGACTCCCAGAAAACTTGATCCCAAATCAACACACGGGGCAAGTCTTGTTCACGAAACCAACACAGGCCATAGCTCTTTTCTCCCCCACTGAGTCCGACCAGGACACTGTCCGCAGGTTCGGTTTCAACAAAGGAGACAGTCTATGCCCCCAAACTTACAGTGCACTACCTGTTGACAGGTTTTACGACACTGAAGGGGACTCACTGGAGCTCCCCAAAGAACAAGAACCCCTCTCAGTTGCTTCACAGATTGACCAGGTGGTCGCCCAAGCCGACGCCCTGAAAACTGATGAAGAAAGGGACAAACTTCGCAAAGTTCTTCTAAAATATGAGAAATCATTCTCAACTGACTCGATGGATTGTGGGTTGACCACGCTCCACACAGTGAGCATCCCAACCCCGCCTAATGCTCCCCCTGCATTTGTCAGACAGTACAAGATTCCTCTGGCAGCACATCAACCTATCAGAGAAATCATTAATGACCTGTTAGAAAAAGGTATCATCCGATACTGTAACAGCACTTACTCTGCGCCTTTATGGCCGGTGTTAAAACCAAATGGTAAGTGGAGACTCACTATAGACTACCGAAAGCTAAACAAACAAGTTCCCTTATCCAGATGGCCTATGACGCAACTCCAACAGGAACTGCCCAAGGTCACCAATGGTAAGTACTTCTCGACCCTCGACGTCGCCTCTGGTTTTTGGACCATCCCTGTGCGCGCCGAGGACCAGTACAAACTAGCTTTCACTTTTGGTGGCCGTCAATACACCTTTAACAGGTGTCCCTTTGGCTACGCTAACTCACCTGCAGAGTTCAACATCTTCTTGAACAAAGCATGTCCTGACGCCCACGAGCGTGGGACACTGATTTATGTGGACGATGTCCTTTTGAGGCAGCCAACACTGGACTCACATTTGGCTGAGATCGACCACGTTCTGAATCAACTAACAACTGCTGGTGCTAAGATATCACTGTCAAAATGCCAATGGTGCAGAACCAAAGTGGACTACGTTGGCCTACTTGTAGGTCCAGACGGAGTACAACCACAGCTGACTCGCACCCAAGGCCTCGACAATCTCAAAGTCCCCACCAATCTCAAAGAACTACAAAGTTTTCTGGGCGTGTGTAACTACTCGAACCAATTCATCGAAAACTATGCGGACCTTGCGAAACCACTGACTGAACTCCTTAAAAAAGACGTACCATTTGTTTGGACTGACAAACAGCAACAGGCAATGGACGCTCTTATAAACAGGATCAAGTCAGCCCCTTGTTTAGTCTACCCAGACTACAACAAAGAGTTTTACTTGGAAGTGGGCTTCTCAGCTCATTGCATAAGTGCAGGTCTGTACCAGATACACGACAGAGACAAACGTGTAGTAGCCTACGCCAGCAAAACGATGGCAGGCCCCGAGTTGAGATTCTCAGACTGTGAGAAAGCTTACTGACCACAGTGTGGGCAGTTAAACATTTCTCCAGCTACATTGGTGGACAGAAAATCATTGTGGAAACACAACACCAGCCAGTGACTTTTCTTAACAGTGAACGCATCAGAGATGGTGTGGTGACAAACTCACGTGTTGCAACGTGGCTCATGGCGCTTCAAAGTTTTAACCTAGACATACGTTATGGTCAAAACAAGAAGTCTCATCTGGGGACGGACTTGGCAATCTGCCAGAAGTGTACACAAGATGTACCAGCCACCCAGCCGCCGGTTGAGGTAAAACCCCAGTAACTGAAGACCCGAATCACCACTTCTTTGATGACAATATCTGCAAAGATATGACAACATTGTACGTGGATGGATCTTCATTCCTCCGCGACAAAATCTGTAGGGCAGGTGTTGGAGGAGTTCTCCTCCAGGACCAAGAACAGATAACTTTCAGCTACAAATTAGGATCTCAGACTTCTCAGTACGCTGAGATTGCAGGAATCCTAATAGCTCTCCAGATGGTAGTAGAACGCTCCATCAAGACGCTAGTCATCTGCACTGACTCTAACTATGCTCGTTTAAGTTTCGCTTGTCACCTCGCTGTGTGGAAACAGAACGGTTTCCTAACAAGCGACAGAAAAGTGGTCAAACACAAAGAGCTTTTCATAGCGTGTGATCACTTGGTGACATCACACGACTTACAGATCTACTGGAAGAAAGTTCCAGGACATTCTAGAGTCCCAGGCGATGACAAGTACTACAATGACATTGCAGATTCCTTAGCCAAAGAAGGAGCCGACGAAGGTCCTCTATGGTCCTTCGACCCCTCCTGGTTAATCAAGACTCTGTCAATACAACCTACAGTCAGGGTAATGGCAGTCACACGTGCACAGGCCGCAGCCAGACCTGCTGACAACGCAGTCTCTGTACGACCCGCACTGACTGACCCAGACATCATCCAACTACAGAAGTCGGATCCTGCTATCAACTCCATGATACTGTACCTGACTGATCCAGAGAAAAACACTCCGTCTAAAGACGAACTGGATTCCGATCCAGACCTTAAAGTCCTTTATCAGCTGCGCAAACAGCTAAAACTAATCAAAGGCATCCTAACTTTCGCTCATGGACCAACGTCCTCACCTGTGTTCGTGGTTCCCCATGACCAAAGGGGGGTGATGTTAGTTCATGCCCATGATCTCCCGTCCGCAGGACACAAAGGAGATAAAGCCACGCTGACGGCATTAAAACAAATTGCCTATTGGCCTGGAATGAAAAAGGATGTCAAGGACTACATTGAAGGGTGCGTGGTCTGTGGCCAGTTTCAGCCAACCAGACCACTTCACAGAGCACCACTGCAAAGCAGAGGCATTGCATTCCCATGGTCTGACCTCCAGATCGACTGGGTTGGACCACTCACTAAGAGCTCTAGAGGAAATAAATATTTTCTCACGGTAACCTGTGCATTCACCAAATGGGTAGAATGCCTACCAGCTCCTAACGACACAGCACAAACCACTGCTATGTTGTTAATGAATCATATATTCTCAAGGTTTGGACTTCCCCTTCGGGTGAACTCAGACCAAGGTACACACTTCACAGGTGAAGTGATGAAAGAACTGTGGAAGACGCTAGGCGTCAAGGCCAACTTTCATGTCGGCTACCACCCACAGGCTTCAGGCCAAGTAGAAAGAGCAAACAGAACTGTGGTGAGTATTTTGAAGAAATACGTGGCTGCAAACCACAAGGACTGGGACGTGAAACTCCCTCTGGTCCTCATGGCCATAAGAGCCACTCCACACACATCAACTGGCATCTCTCCCTTCGAGATGATGACCGGTCGACAAATGACTCTCCCTCTACACCTGTTGTACCAACCAGGCGACGCCGCCATGGCGACAGCCTACACCACACAACAATACATGAAAGATTTGAATGTACACCTCAGAAACACTTTTGCTTTCGCCCAGAAAAACCTGGAAAAATCTGCTGAAGGACGTAAGGCGTACTACGACCAAAAGGCCTCTCACAATGAACTCCAAGTGGGAGACAGAGTCTGGTACTATACGTTCGCCCCAGCAACCGGGAAAGGAGGGTCCGAGACCGGAACTCTCGCCCGCAAACTAATGCCCAGGTGGACTGGACCTCATCTGATAACAGACAAAGTGTCCTCAGTCGTCTACGAAATCAAAATCAGCAAAGGCCGCAAAGAGCCAATTGCTAAATGGGTACATCGAAATCAGATCAAACCTTACAAGGCGTTCAATGACTCCACAAAAGACAAAGGATAAAGAGGTCAGCTTAATACTGACCTCTTTATCCTTAATTAATTTACTTATTCAGATTGAATAGTAATTTCACGGATTCTTTTCTTTTTCAGTTTACCCAATATTTCTGTGATCTTTATGATGGATAAATAAACAAAGCCATTAAGTGACAGAGACGTTAACTTAGTTGGTATGCCAAAGACACTACCATTTATTTAAGATAAATCACTAAATTAACACCATTACACTTGATTGACATGATTTCACTTTCTTTCAATTTAATACGTCAGCACACTTAAATTTAACACAACAGACTTCAATATTGGATGTTAAACATATTTAGTCTGAGGGCTCTTTAGCTTAAATAGTTTCCAGCTTAGATTGAGAGGGAAAAGAATAGGAGGAAGATGGTTTAAAGGAAATTATCGTGAGCATGTTACCAAAGTGACACTTCTCATCCGACTTCTGCTAAAATCCAGGTACGTTTGTAAACAGCTCTTTACCTTTTGACGACAGCCCGGTAAGAGAGAAGACCTTGTAGCTTTTCAGATGCACGGGTCCTTGTGGGAACCAATACCTCTGAGCAGGTTATTCGTTTACGTTTTCAACGTCTCCTGGGTTCCGCATCGACCATCAGAAAATGCGTCAGCTTCAGGCCTCTGACTTCAAGATAAACTTATTCCAGGAAGGAATAAACAAAGTTTTGAGCTTACGCTCGTTCGAAGTGGACTCATAACAGCATGTTATTTAGTCCTTAGCTGAAGACGAAGGTCGTTAGCTCTTGACCAAACGTACCCCAGCTCTTTGGGAAAGTTCACATCTCTTTGAAGCTCCCAGCAAACTCTGAAGCGTTTCAGCAAAAGTTAGAACTTAAAAGAAGATCATGAGAGGAGTGAGACATGTGTTATCACGACCCAAGGTTACAGCCAGCAGAGGGAAATTGTTTAGGAAAAAGACAGAGAAGCTGGAGTCGTTCTCCTGAAAAACAACGGATTAACTGTCTTCTGACTTTCTAAACAAAACCGTCGGGTCTCTCTGACCCGAGACTTCAACTTTAACACAGCAGTGAACACAGTAATACTCCATATTAAAAGAATAACAGCATATAACATATATCATGAAAATGACAAAAGTTATTCTTTTGATCACATCAGCCTAAAATCAAAGATAGAAATAGTCTCTTTTGGTGACTATATTCTCAGATTACAACTAATGGAATGATTTTGTGGTAAATGTCTTGCTTTACTGAGAGGTCAGTAAAGGTCATCTCTGGAACAGTTCAAAAGTACACAGGTGTATCAAAGTGGACACGGTCATGCCCATTACACTTAGAATATTTTGTTTATCTATGTATTGATCTAGTCTGTTTACAAATAGTTTTTCAAGAATTTTTGAAAACTGTGGTAACAAGGATATAGGTCTATAATTGTTGAACACACATTTATCACCATTTTTAAAAAGAGGAACGACCTTAGCTACTTTCATATTATCTGGAAATATTCCTGTTGAAAATGATAAATTACATATGTATGTGAACGGCTCAATAACATGGCTCATTATGTCCTTTACAAACATCATATCCATGTCCACCCAGTCTTTTGATCTCTTGTCTGTAAGATGTTTTACTACATTCATTATTTCCTCTTTGTTAGTTCCATTTAGAAAAATACTATTTGCACAACCTGTAATTGAGTGGATCACATTTTTATCTACTTTTGGTATTTTAGCTGCAAGGCTTGATCCAACATTCACAAAATATTGATTAAATCCATTTACAATTTCATTTTCATCATGAATTTCATCGTTGTCTTTTACAAAATATTTTGAAATACCAGTTTTTGCTTTATGATTCTTCAGGACACTATTCATTACTCGCCATGTTGCTTTCATATCACCATTACTTTTATCTAATAATTTACTATAATATTCTTTCTTATGTTTCCTTATAATCCCTACTAATTTATTTTTATACTTTTTATATTTTTCTTCAGCGCTCTGACTTCGCAATTTCAAGAAACATGAATACAAATAATTCTTTTTTTACAAGCATTTCTCAACCCTTTTGTCATCCATGGTTGATCAATCGTATTTCTCTTTGTGTAATTTGTTTGCACACAATTCTTTTCATACAGAGCTTCCAAGATATTCATAAACTCATCATATGCTCTGTTCGCATCATCAACATACACATCATTCCAGTCTTGTTTATCTAGATCCTCTTTCAATTTTTCCAAAACTTTTTTTGACGTGTTTATGATCTTTTTCTTCATTGTGACTGCTTTTGTGATGCTTTGATCATTTTTATAGATTGTGAAAACTGGTAAATGATCACTTAAGTCGGTCGTTAAGATACCACCTATCACGTCCCCATTTGTTATATTTGTGAAAATATTATCAATTATTGTGGCACTATGAGTTGTAATTCTTGTTGGCTTTGATATCAATGGATACATATTTAAACTGTACATTGAGTTTATAAATGTGCTTATGTTATTTGAATCTGTTTTATTTCCCATATCAATGTTAAAGTCTCCACACAAAAAAACATTTTTATTAAAACTCTTCTCCATTAGCTCCAAGATTTTATCCGTGAATATTTCTATATTTGCTCCTGGGGCCTCATGTACAAAGACTTGCGTGGATTTCCTACTGAAAAGTGACGTACGGTCAAATCCAGAAAAGTGTGTACGCACAAAAAAATCCAGATGTATCAAACTGTGCGTACACCGGAATCCACGCACATTCCTTTTGTACATCACAACCAACGTGGAACTGAGCGCACGTGAGACACCTCCCCTGACACGCCTTCATTTACATATGTTAAACAGATGCAAATTACTTCCTGCATGTGTGAAGGACATGTTTGTTTGATCCCTGCGCGATCAGAAATCATTTCTAGATTCAGGAAAATAATGAATTTAATATAATATGAGTGAGGAAAAAATCCTAAGTAAGAATAGTAATAAAATGTGTTCATCACGCAAAGAACGAGTGATTGTGTGTCGGTATTTGTGTGTGCGCGCACCCTGCTTTGGTGCGCAACGGCTCATCCATTCATTCTGAGTGAAAATATTAACTTTGCGCACGAGTTTATTACCATAATTACTGTAAACACAGAGGAACTTGGATGTTTGGTTGAACATAGATCTTTGTTTATTTAATAGATGACATGAAGAAACGGGTCTGTGCGTCTCAGTGGAGAGTTTTCATGACATGACGTGATGTTGGAGTCTCCAAACGCTGCGCGCAGCGCGCGCCACAGCCTTGTGCGCAATCTGTTTGTCTGTGAAGCTGTTACTCTCCAACAAGTTATATATGGTGTACTTTCACGTGTCATTTTGGAGAAATCTACAATAAACGCAGATTATGAATCACCTCCAGCTGCCGTGTGAGGGTGCGCGCGCGCTCCAAAGCGCGACCACTCAGCCTTTGGAATCATATAGATGAGACCATTCTATTGGACATGATCCGGCTTTGTGTGGACTGGAATGGCACAGTCCCGATCGACCTGCCAGCTCCCTCTGGAAAGCTCGGGAACAGTTTGGTCGCTGCTTCTGCACGCGTTGTGCACGGTTCCTGCGTTGTGCTCCAGAGCGCAGTGCCAAAATGAAAAAGGATTATCCCTGAAAACGGCTGATAAGCCATATCATAGATCAGAAAATTATATCTGTTTATAAATAAATGCTCTGCGTGTTACACTATCTCCAGTAAGGCTGAATCCGTTCCTGTTAAATGTATTTGTTGCACAACTTTGCGCGTCCTTTATTTGCGTCCATGTGGATGTAATAATTGTTATCATGTGTGTTTGGTGGGAATATTAATCATTTTCACATCATGAACAGTTAATAATAATAATAATAATAATAATAATAATGAATTCAATTTATAACGCACTTTTCATTAATGAAAATCTCAAAGTGCTACAAGGTGCAACATAATTGAATGTCAATAAAACAAATAATAAAACAATTACAATCAACAACAGTATCAGCTAAGATCAAAAGTAGAATCATGAGGAGTACTATGCTCGGTTGAAAAGAAAGGTCTTCAAGCCGCTCTTAAAGTCAACCACAGACTGTGGGGCTTCAGTTTTTCAGGATCACCTGTAAGTGTCGCCAAAGGAACAAGAACCACAGAAACGTGCGTACGCCAGCAGGGGAGCTGGCGTGGAAATGTACTTGGATGCGCAGATATTCACGTTCATTTCATTTTTGTTACATACGGGGTTTTGCGTGGAAAGTGACGTGCGCAATGTTTTTGTGCGCACGCACGGTTGATACATGAGGCTCCAGGTGATCTATATACACAACTTATTATTATGTTTTTATCTTTTTTGTTTATTATTTCTATTGTTATCATTTCCATAATATTATCAACTATTATTGACATTTCACTATTTAATTTACATTTTATTTCATTATTGACAAATAGAGCGACTCCACCACCTCTTTTATTATTTCTGTTCATATGATATAATTCATACCCCTCGATGTGAATATTACTTGTGTTATCATCATTGAGCCATGTCTCTGACAGCGCTATTATCGTAAAAGTTCTATTTAACTGTTTTAAGTAATCTGTTATTTTGGATATGTTTGCATTTATACTTCTGCTATTAAAGTGAATAATAGAGAGAACTCCATTTGATATATTGATGTCATTAAACTGCTCTTCATTATAATATTCGCTATCTTTTATTACAGGAAAAAAATTTGCATCAATCACATTTTCAACATTATATATTTTAGGTTCTGAGTCTTCGTATGTTGTCATGTTCTAATGTATTTGTTCATTTCACTGTATATTTTATCCATTTTGAGTGTGAGTTGTTTCATTGATTTGTAATTTTTCATCTCCTGAGTTCATCCATTCATTAGTGCCGGCAGTTGTTGATGGTGGTGGTGGTGGATGTTGATACAAAACTTGTACACCTCGGTGAATATTTCTGAGACTATTTTATCTTCATACATGAGGATGCGGCTGGTCCAGAATGCTACTGAACACTGAGTCCTGTTCTGTTACAGTGACTGCTGGACATGGGCACCAGTGACCCCTGTGACCCAAAAAGGAAGAAGTGGGAAAAGATGATGGATGGATGGATGGATGCTTCACTGCAGTTTTTGACCACAGCTGGTAGAGAAAAAACTTCAGCGTAATCAGAGCTATGTGGTGGTCAGGACTATTTCCTGAAATACATTCAATATCCATTAAAGTTCAGTCAGATCTTCTGGACGGTTTCTTTTTATTGAAAAGTTTTGTCTTTCGTCCAAAAGACTTCATCAGTCTGTGGAGCCACAACAAACTATGTCTGATAAATAACACCTTCACATGTGGTCCAGTATTTTAGCGAGACGCCGCCCGCTCGCCCGGCACATGCAGCGTCCCCTCCTCGGCCACCGCTCCCAGCTCCCTGGCCCCACTCTCCTGGAGGTCCTGACCTCCAGGCAGGCAAGGCCACAGGACGCCGCCCGCTCCACCACTACGTCCCCTCCTGGTGGAGGGGTGGGTCCACTGGTGGGTCAACCAGTTTGATGGTGCTCAGGTGGTTTCTGTAGTCCACCTTCTCCCCCGATGACTCGTTTGAGGCAGTCATGGCCAACGTGGTTCAAGACATCAAAGTTCATGCTCAAATTTCAGGTAGATAAATCCAACAAAGTTAAATCTTTTGGATAAAAGTCAAAAAGTTTCAATAAAAATAAACTGTCCAGAGGAACTGACTTTACTTTGTTGGATTTTTTACCTGGATTATTGAGCATGAACTTTAATGGTACCAGTACATTGAAGTTGCTTTGACTCCAAAGGTGTGCAATTACATTAATACCAATCTGTTTTAGTGGTGCTGGAAGATGATGACGATGAAACCAGGATGAAAACGTTTCCTCACTTTGAACAGCTGATGTTTGCTGAAAGCAGGAAAATAAAACAGCTGATATCTGTAGAAACAGTTGATTAGAGCAAGAATGAACAGAAAAAAGTTGAGATGTGCAGAGAGAGGATAAAAAGATTATAAAATAATCACAAATTAACAGAAAAAAAAACTGAAACCTGCAGAAAAACACTGCAATAAAAAGGTAAATGAAAAGCTAAAATATGAGATTAGCAAAAAGTGGCTGAAAGGAGCAAAGTTTAAAATAGAAAGAAAATCACAAAAGACTGAAATTAGAAAACAATATAGAAGAAAACTAAAAAGAAGCTTAAAAGCAGAAACAAATGAAATCAACAGAAAGGAGCTGAAGGAAGCTGAAATGAGCAGCTAAAGGTTTTAAACAGCTCACAGCGTTTGAAGGATGTGAAGAGAGCTCCATTCATTTCCAATGAGAAAAACATGGCCGACAAATCTAAATAATTCTAAAAGTAAAGACAAATACCGAAAGTCAGAGCAGAAACGTCCTGAATGAGCCGAACGCTAGAAGCGTCGTTGAAACAGAACAAAGAGTGATGAACGAGTCATGTGCTGAACCATGCACGGATGAAACTGGCTCTCCGTGGTGAGAATGATCAACATGCACACCATGAGGTTCTGAGGAACGTAAAACCAGAACTTTTTAAAGTCCACCACAAGTGAAACAACAGTGTGTGTGTGTGTGTGTGTGTGTGTGTGTGTGTGTGTGTGTGTGTGTGTGTGTGTGTGTATGTGTGGGGGGGTCCTGCAGAGTCTCCCTCCCTGAACCGTGTCTTCTGTCTGATGGTTTCCTACAAGTTAACACATTTTGGAGAATAAATTGATAAATCCACAGATTCCATTCATGACGCTTCATTAACTCATCTGCAGGTGTGACAGGGGGGCACATCCCTGAGGAACCCCAACACTGGACACTTTGATGTGTTCAAATAAAAACAGTTCCAGATTTTTCTTCAATGTGAAGAGTAATGAAAAGAAAGTGTTCGGGGAGCCGGAGCTCATCTGGACAGAACGATTTTTATTTTTCTGACATTTTCCACTTTTAGTTACTTTGACGTGCACGTACTGTGCAACGTGCACATGTGAAGGTCTGTGCTTTTACATGATGAACAATGTTTGGTGAATAAAAAAATAAAAAAAGATCATTTGTGTCCTTCTTTCCTTGTGTTTCATCAACTTATTCATTCATTCATGGGTCACTGTGTGTGTGTGTGTGTGTGGGGGGGGGGGGGTCACTGTGTGTGCCAACATGTTCATCTTTCCCCTCAGAACTCTCTAGTTACTGTTTGATGACACTTCACTGTCATGGCTCCTCCTGAAGCCTCTGAATAACGAGCTGCAGCGAAGTCATCGTGATTAATTGCAGCCAGCTCAGAGCGAGCAGCCGACATTCGGCTGATAGTTGAATCTTCAGCTTCACTGTGCTGAACCTGAGCTCGCTGCATGCCGTCTGGTTCCAACCTGTTCCTGTCCGTTTGTCTCCTGGTGGACCAGAAACTGTCTCGTGGACCGGACCGGCCTTCACAACACTCTCGTGAGGTCGGTGCAGAGTTTCTGTCAGCTGACACCTGCACGTGTTCCTGACAGTCCATCATCCATGAAGTGAAGCACTTCCTGAAGGTGAGGTCAGAGCACTCTGACCTCTGACCTCCGGGTTTCTGTGTAGACGTTAAGCTCAAGTTCACAAAGAACCTCAGATCCATGACCAGCTTAAAGACTTGAGAGAGACTGGGTTTGAATTTGAATCAGGTTAGAAACCTGACCTGGGATCAGATCTGCATTCGAACCTGGACTGAAATCTGAACTTGCGATCAGACGGATTCAGACCTGATCGCGTATTTGGATTTTTCTTCTGGCCCAGCTGTGGTCCCACTCTGGTCTGAAGGGTCCTGGACTTGTCTGGGGTCCGGTCAGTCAGCTCCGGTTCAGTTCGATGAGTTTAAAGGTGTGCAGGACAGAGCTTCAGCTGTTGTTTCGGCTGTTTCAGACAGACTTGGCTGTGTGGTTGCCATGGAAACATGGAGACAGAGTGAGCTTGTTCTGGTTCTGATGTGTAGAAACTGATCAAGGCTCTAAAGCGTTCAGAGGATGAGCCACCCCCAGCGTGGTCCGAGTCCAGTCTCAGACCTGATCCATGTCAGGTCTCCCTCTGAGACGGGTTCTACAGAAACCAGAACAGATTTTATTCCAGAACCACCTGAAATAAAACTAGAGCGGCCCAGTTCAGACTGGAAGACAAAAGTCAGCAGGTGTTTATCTTTATTCATGAAAACACGACATTTACACGGGACAGCAGCGGTCAGAGCGGTCGCCTCGCAGCCAGCAGGTCGCAGGTTCGCCTCCCGTCTACTCTCTGGACACTCCAGCTTCCTCCCACAGACCAAAGATGTGTTCATTAAAGTGTCCCGAGGTGTGGACGGTTGTCTCTCTGTGGACTGGACGCCTGTCCAGGGTGTCCCCGTGTCCTGGACATGCAGCTCACTGCGAGCAGGAGGTTCAATTTAAAGATACATTTATTGTTGTGTAATTTGAAATATTGTTTTTTCTTCTATAATTAAACAAATTTAATAAATGATGAATTATAAAATTATTAATTATATTTAAATTGTAATAAATCCTGTTTGTGTAAAAATTAAATTCAGACACTTTGTTTTCAGAAGCAACACTGTAAATATTTTAAATAATTTAAAGCTCACATTAGATTCATTAAACATCTTCAAATTATTATCACAACTGTTTTAAAACTAAAATGTGACGAAACATGAAAAAAATGGTCACACTGAGGAGAAATCTGAAGAAATGAGATTAAACTCGAAAATCTTTATTTGACTTTGATTATTTAAAATTACTGGATTTTTTTTATAGTTTAATTTTATTTTAAAAAAACAGGAAATAATTGAAAATTACTGTTAATTTTTTGTGCCTCTTTGTGGTAATAAATAAATAAAACCAACATTTATATAAAATAAAACAACATTTAAACAAAATTATAAAAACAAACTGAAATAAAATCTCCAATTCTTTGAGAAAAATGTTTTTAAATAATTTATGCTGCAAATTTCATCATTTACACAAAAACAAATACATCAAATAAATTCTGGTGAATTATTAAAATGATTAGATTTTAAACATTTAAACAAAACAAATAGAAATAAACACTTTGTTGAGTTTTCAGCTGCGACCAAATTTAGACGTTTTAGAAATTATTTTTTTAAAACATTGTTGGACCTTTAATAATTATGATTTTTTTATATAAATATTAAATAGATTTCAGCAGTAACATGATTTGTAAAGAATTGTTCAAAATTCAAACCCGACTCATGTTTTACTCTCTTTTCTCACGAGGCTTTAATTGACGAGCAGAAAACAACACAGAGGATCAAAGAGCTGCTCCAGGTCCAGTCCCGCACCGGACCCGGTGCCGGAGCCGGCAGCATGCAGCAACAGAACCAGAACCAGAACCAGCAGCGAGTTTCATCACAACATCTAGACTGAGATGATTTTTACAAAGTGCAGAATTAGCTTCATTCATGTCGGTCTCTTTGATCTAAAACAGCACGGGAACATCAAACACCAAACATCAAACAGAAACTTTTGTTTTACCGCCTTTTTCTTTGTACTTTGGACCGAAAACACAAATACGTAATCACGGCGTGATCCACGGAACAAGTCCGAAAGTTCTGGACCTGAGCCGAGCCGGTCCGACAACACCGGGTCCACAGTCCTGGTCCACCGAGGTCAGAGGTCAGTGCACCGTCACTGCGGAGCGCAGCGCCTCGGGGTGGGGGGCGGCCGGGCTGCTCCGGCCGGTCTGCGGGGAGGGGGGGCTCAGGGACCGGGGCGAGCTGGCCAGGAACGCCGGGATGTGGACCGGCAGCCCCGGCAGCCCGGGCGGGGGCTTGATGGGGACCGGGTGACAGATGGACTTGAGCGGCACGCCGTAGGCCGAGTAGTCCCCAGGGGGGGCCACGGAGAGGGGCCCCGCAGACTCCATCACCCCCGAACCGTACATGTGGGTCCAGGCCGGGCTCAGCTGGGGGTGCAGCGGGTACCCTGCGCTTGGGAAGGCAGCCAGCCCCCCAGGGACCCGGTACTCTCTGGAGATGATGTTCTCAATGGTGAAGGGGGGCTTGAAGCCGGAGCACATGGTGGACCCGGTCGGGACCGGGACCTGGACCTGCAGCGCGCTCAGCCGCAGCTTGGCCTGCTGCTGCTGCAGGAAGTGGCCCTGCAGGGGGTCCGCCCCGGGCCCGGGCCCCAGGGGGTCCGACACCTGCACCCCGCACACCTTGAAGCGCTTCCGGCGCCGCAGGAAGCTACCGTTCTCGAACATGTCCCCGCAGCTCGGGTGCAGGGCCCAGAAGCTGCCCTTGCCGGGCTGGTCCGGCCTGCGCGGGATCTTGATGAAGCAGTCGTTGAAGGACAGGTTGTGTCTCAGGGAGTTCTGCCAGCGCTGCGTGTGCTCCCGGTAGAAGGGGAAGCGCTCCATGATGAACCTGTAGATGTCGCTGAGCGGCAGCATCTTCTCCGGGCAGCTCTGGATCGCCATGGCCGTCAGGGAGATGTACGAGTACGGAGGCTTCTGCTCGCTGTACGTGTTCCTGCCGGGCCGGGGCATGCTGCTGCCGGACCCAGACCAGGACCCGGACCAGGACCCGGACCAGAGTCTCCGCTCCTCAGTGCGTCTTCACGCGCCGCTTGGAGCCGTGACGCGCTCCGGGACGCATCGTTGTCCCGGTCTGAGGGAGAAGTTCAGGAAAAGTTGAATAAAACTTCCTGCCCACCTCCTGTCCTCCTCCCAGGGTCTGTCCCGGTCTGTCCCTGCCGGTTCCGACCCGCTGTGCCTCCTGTCTGCTCCGCTCTGAGTCCGCAGGAGCGCCTTTAATAGGACGCTTCTCCGCGTCACGTGACCGCGGAGCTGAGGCTGAGCGCGCTCTCATGGACGCGCTGAACCAACAGACTGACGGGAGGAGAGGCCTGCGATGTGTGTGTGTGTGGTGTGGGTGTCCTTGTTTATGTTGCTTTGTGAGGCCCACCAAAGTGTGAGGACCAACTGCTTCTTATAGGGCCCAAAGCCCGGGCCCCATAAGAAGAAGTCCCGTTGGTGGGTTAGGGGTTAGGTTTAGGACTAAGGTGTGAAATGAGGATGTGTTAAGTTTAAGGTAAGGTATGCATTGGTAATGGTTAGGTTTAGGGTAAAGGTCAGGGTTAGGCTATAGAAATGAATGAAAAATGAATGGAAGTCAACGCAATGGCCCCACAAAGATAGAAAAACAAACGTCTGTGTGTGTATGTGTGTGTGTGTGTGTGTGTGTGTGCGCGCCTGTGGTGATGATGAAGCTGTGTTTTCCTTTTACTCCAGCGGAAGGTGCCTCGGTCCCTGCAGGACCAGAATCCAGCTCCAGACCTGATGCGGTCAGCAGATTCTGACAGAACCCGCGGGGTCTGGAGCTGGTCCAGAGTCTGGATCAGACTAGGTTCAGTTTCAGAGACTTTCGGAACAGATGAAGGTGAAATGAATGTTTCAGAAGAAAAATCTTTTTTATTTTTATATTTTATTCAGCCTCAGATCAGAAACATTTATTAGATCTTAAAATGAAATAATTAATTTCATTTTATTCCGGTTGTAAATTAAATATTTTATCAATTATTTTCCTGAATATCATTAAAAATAGAATATATTTAAATTATTAATATTATTATTATTATTATTATTATTATTATTATTATTATTATTATTATTATTATTATTATTATTATTAATAAACTGATACATTTATTATTTAATGTGACAAAAACACGAAATATGGACAGAATGAATGAAATGACTTTATTAAATAAATAATAACCGATGTGAATAAATTGTGTTTCATTTGATGAAGTTATTAAATGATTGCTGAACAACCAATCAGAGAGCTACATTTTTATAAACATAATTAAAAATCGACACGTTGTTTTGTGCTGGAAACTCTTCAGGGTGGGTTTATACTCCACTACACAGATTTACAATGACTGATTCTGGATTTTAAAAAATAATTTCAAACGTTTTTTTTTTTTTTTTTACAAATCCTTAAACTGACCACTGCCTTCAGATAACTGTCACTGCTGCAGTTAGACACACTGAATCTACAGAAAACCAAATGGCACATCATCAAGATGACAGAAACATGGTTCACAACATCACTGAATACAGAGTTTATTTAAAAAAAAAGTATATTATGCCGTGAAGATTATTGTCTCTAAATTCAACAGTCAAAGATCAGAGCCTGAGGTCAGCCTTTCTACTTTTGCTCTCCTTTAAGGGTCAGAACTGCTGACAGACCATAATACGGCATGCAGATTATGTTTAAATATCCGCTCCTACATTAGATTTAAATATTTATTATGAAAACTTTGTCATTCAAAAGAATCATTTATTTGCAGAACCATGAAGCAAATGTCTGCATAGAGCTGTCTGCAATGATCTGGCTGCAGTCAGCTGTCTGCAGTGAGACAATGAGATGTATGCATTAAAGCTGCAGTCTGCAGTTCTGTAGTGCAGTCTATAAGCTTTTTAAAAATATATTTTTAACATATTTCTTCACTCTGTCACTATCTACTGACAGACTGATGCTAGACAAAGTAATCTCTGAAAAAAACTATAGTCCCCTCGCTTCTCTAAAAGCATTTCTAAAAAGCCACAGTGACCCACCGTTAACCAGCCAGTAAAAACAGAGTTTTTAACCAGCCAGTAAAAACAGAGTTTTTAACCAGCCAGTAAAAACAGAGTTTTTAACCAGCCAATAAAAACAGAGTTTTTAACCAGCCAGTAAAAACAGAGTTTTTAACCAGCCAATAAAAACAGAGTTTTTAACCAGCCAGTAAAAACAGAGTTTTTAACCAGCCAATAAAAACAGAGCTTCTCACTTCTCATGCTCCTAACCCACGCCCCCGCCTGTCCCAGCCCCGCGGCCGCGCAGGTTCTCGTTCAAAGTATTGCAAAGCGATGCAAAACTGTTTTGTATGTGACACAAATGTATTAAATTCCCTTTCTTCATCCCTGATCTGGACTTTTCTTTTGTTTTTTGCCAAAAGTCAAGTGATCGCTTCCTCCTCCACTGATTCATGACAGAAACATTGAAGAAATGAATGCATTTGTCACAAGCGAATTAAACTCGGGTTCAACGTGGTTGCGCGCGGCTCTGCAGATTTCATGGTGTTCTGGTGTGCTAGACCAGCGCTCCCGGTTTTTATTTTATTTTCAGAACGTTTTATTAACATATAAACACAGAACTTCGCAGCGGCTGACAGGACATGCAGTGGAGGCGGAGCATTCGGAAGCAGAGCTGAATTTCACCGAGAGCAAGAGGGAGCAGAGCCATATATGGCTCTGAGGGGGAGGGACCAGAAACATGTCTCTGTTCAAAATTTTCCTAAGTTCCAGCGTGTTCCAGAAATTACATATTGCACCTTTAAAGACTGTGTAAAGTGAAATTAAATGTGTGTTTTAGTTTGTCACATGGCATAAATATGTGTTATTAATCACCCATATAAATCTGACTGATTAAAAACATTGTTTTCCTTATAAAATTAAGTCTCAAAAATCATGAAAAAACATAATTTTCCCTTGGTCTGAAACTGTGGGGGCGTGTCAGCGCGTGGGCGTGGTTTCAGCGCAGTACTGCGGCCTGCAGCTGAGCTGTGTGTGGAGAGGCAGACAGCAGAGCCAGTAAACCTGCTCTGTTTTTATCTGAGTTCTGTCTGTAACAGCAGCTACTTTTTCCAAGAGTTACGCTGTTTTTGTAAATAGTTTTCTTGTGTGTTTTTAATCTGGAATGAATAAAAAAAAAAGTTGTACCATGCGGGAATTGAACCCATAAGGTTTGGGACGGAAGGCAAACGCTTTATCCATTGACCTATCCAGGCATTACAGATAATCAGTATAAAACCACGCGGTATAAAAACACGTTATGATTTGTACGGGTGACCTGACCATTGCGACATCCAGGGAAGATGCACGAACGAGGCATAATTGATTAGCTAGCTAACAATGAACAAAATATCTATGCTATTGCTATCTGATGCTATCTGCGATTCGCGAGTGAACGGCTCCACCGAGGCAAATTCATACGGCTGGAGCTGCAGGGGGTGGGGCTATACTTAAGAAGACCGCGTGAAGAAACTCGGTCACATTTAAAACACGCCTAAAAAATCCTGAAACAGAAATATCTTTATACATAGTTTGCTCAATAACTCCAAAATTAATTGAGCTACAATTTTGAGACGTTTTACTCATTTACAAGATTACAATTATGACATTTATAATGTTTATTGAAGAAAATGTTAAAATTCACTTTACATGGTCTTTAAGCTGTCTGCAATGAGCTGTCTGCAATGAGACAATGAGCTGTCTGCAATGAGACAATGAGATGTCTGTAATGAGATGTATGCATAGAGCTGTCTGTAAGATGTCTGCAATGATCAGGCTGCAGTCAGCTGTCTGCAGTCAGCTGTCTGCAATGAGACAATGAGATGTCTGCAATGAGATGTATGCATAGAGCTGTCTGTATTAAGATGTCTGCAATGATCTGGCTGCAGTCAGCTGTCTGCAATGAGACAATGAGATGTCTGGGGGCGGCCGTGGCGTAGTGGTAATGGCAGTTGTCCCCCGATCAGAAGGTTGGCGGTTCGAATCCCGGTTCCCCACACCATGTGTCGTTGTGTCCTTGGGCAAGACACTTAACCCCTAGTTGCTCCCGGTAGGACTGGAAAGCACCTTGCATGGTAGTCTGCCACTACCGGTGTATGAATGTGTGTAGCATTCAATGTGTGTAGCGCTTTGAGATTTTCACTAATGAAAAGCGCGTTATAAATTGAATTCATTATTATTATTATTATTATTATTATTATTATTATGTCTGCAATGAGATGTATGCATAGAGCTGTCTGTATTAAGATGTCTGCAATGAGGTGTCTGCATTAAAGCTGCACTGACATCATGTTTTAACTATAAATCATTTTGCACTACATATTGTCATTTCTACGCGAGTGAGGCAGCCGCAGGACCTTGCAACATGTCCTCACTCCAGCCTAATCCAATAACGGTTCCTTTAACTTTTATTCTTGCACACTAGTATTACCCAATGTGTCCGGAAAGTTAGGATTAAGGCTGAGACGAGGTAATTCACCTAGACTTGTTCACTGTCTAACATCTGCACATCACATCCTCGTTTCCACTCCCTTAGATAGCCTAACTTAGCAGAATGGAGTCAGATCGTATCTCAAAGAGAAACATGCATTTAACGACAGCCTTACCTCTTGTAGATAGAAATTGTTTCCGGGTCTAGTAATTTTTAGGATCTTGGAAAGTAAGGTCCTAGGATGTTGTTTATCTCTTGTGGCTAATAAAACCATTCAAAACCTCCAGTGATATTGTTTTACTCTTTGAACCATCACTTAATTGTTGTTATCCTTGAACCAAGTTTCCCATCATTTAATATCACATGACTCAATGAAAAAATCCAAATTTGTACATTTTATGTTTCTTTAATTAATAGTTGCAGGGGGTAACAGCATAAGCACTTCTTACTACAGAAAATATTTCATCAAGTTACATTATTGGCATTTCAGAGAGTTAAATGTTTCAACAACTCACCAAAGGTGTCTTCCACACGCTGGGCTTTAAGGTGTTTTTAGCTTTAATTGAATTGAGTTGTACTCCAATCAATAATTTGTATAATCTTCAAAAATGTTGGTTTATTCCACAATAATCTGATTCCGATCAAATATGTTTAATCCATCCAGGTAATCTTGTTGTGTTCCAACTTGTGTTTTTATTTCCACCAGGAAAACTTGTTTTATAATTCCATATGTAGTCTCATTGTGATTGGTCAGGGATTTTCACTCCAATAGATTGAAGAAATCTTCTTTGTTTTAATCCCACATAGGAAAAGCTTGTGTTTTTAATCCTCCAGGAAACTTTGTTTTATAATCCCATCAGGAAATCTTGTTGTTTTTCTACAGAAAAACCTCCAGGTGATTCTGTTGTACTCCAGTCAGAAAAGTCTGCACTTCCAGCAGACTGAATAAGTCTTCGTTGTAATTCCACATAAAAACCTTCAGGTAATTCTGTTGTGTTCCACTCAGAAGTTTGCACTCCAGCAGACTGGACAAATCTTTGTTTAATCCCACCAGGAAGTCTTGTTTAATAATCTACCCAAGTAGTCTTGTGTTTTAATCCTAACAGAAAGGAAGAATTGGTAATTCAGGCTTTAATCTATTCAAGACCTGTTGTGCGGCGTTGATGAACAAAACTTTTGAAGCGGTGTTCCCTTAGCTCAAAACAAGCAGTTTTTCCAAGGCTGGGGTCTTGCATTTCAGCAAAAGCAGCTTTTATCTACTCCAGCAGATTGAAGAAATCTTCTTTGATTTTTTTTATCCCACAGAAAAACCTCCAGGTAATTCTGTTGTGTTAAAAATCCCAGTTTTAATCCATCAAAACTGTTGCATTCCATAAAAAATCCGGTATCTCCTAGCCTTTTATCCAAGGCCAGTCAGTTTCCAGCTGGCAGGTCCCGCTCCGGGGTTGGTCTCGGATGACCCAAAACAGTAACTTAATTAATAGTTGAATTCAATCAAAGAGAATTTGTTTGTTCCACAAATTTGTTAAATCCATTCAGAAAAATGGTAATCCAGAAATAGACTATTTTAATCCATTAGAAAATGTGGTAATTCCTGGAAAAATTAGTTAAAAAATCCATCATAGCTCAGTCGAGCCGACGAGAGGCCTTTTAGTAGAAGTTAGAAGATGAACAGGGACACTGTGTTCTTTTCATCTTCCAAATTTTTCCAAACATTCAGCTTGCTGCAGCCTGATCTCTCGGCACACAAAATTCTCTTTAAACTCTTCCAGATTTAAAATCAATCAGCTCTCCGAATGCAGGCATTGATCCAAGTCTTCTTTTCACAGTATAATTCCTCAAGGTTTTCCATCATCTGTTCTGCGGTACTGACAAACAAGGCTTCAGAAGCGGTGTTCCCTTAGCTTAAACAAGCTGATAAGCCAAGACCCGTCAGAGCAGATCCCGATGCCGCAAAGAGCACTCCTTTTGTCCAGGAGAAAACTATTTTTGAATTAATCCAATCTTCTTAAAGTATCCAGCAAATTCAAATAATTATTCATGACTTCAGCAACTTCAGCAAATTGTATTCCATAATTATTGTTGAATCTAATCAAGAGATGTTGTTTTGTTCCACAAAAAAATATTTTCAGATCAGGAAAAATAGTATTCCACAAAAAAGCAGCTTTTAATCCATCATTGTTTCTGCGGTGCTGATGAAAATGCCTTCCGTAGCAGGCGTGGAGGCTAAAAAAAACATAGTGTTCTCCTAGACTTGTAAACCCTCAGCCCGCTGTAAGCCTGACCTTCGATACACAAAACTTTCTCCAAACTTCCTTCAATCTGTCATCGACAGAAAGGAAAAAAATCCACAACTCGTTCAGAAAGGAAAAGAAATTGGTTTAATCCATTACCGGTAATTGCTGTTCAATCTACATAATGTCTTGAGTTTCCAATCAGGAAAATTTGATATTTCACAGAAAAGCCATTTTAATCCATCATGGCTCAGTCGAACCGACGAGAGGCCCTCAACAGCAGAGCGGAGATAAAAAGTACACCGTGTTCCCACCAACGTAAACAGCCTTGCGGCGGACCGTCGGCACTCAGAGCTTCTCCCAAAATTACTTTAATTTTTCATCAACAGAGGAATCCTTGTAACTGATTTTCCGTCTTCAGGTAGAAGCAGTCTTGTTGCTGTTATACTAAATTTAATATAATTTTAATGCTTTGGACAAGAACGGGAATATTTCCCTACCTTCTGTCGGCAACTCCACAAGGGCTATTTACCAAAATTAAGGAAAAAATACCTCAATCCTGAATCATGATTTGAGGTTATATTCCAGCTATGCAATTAATCAAATTTTGAAGAAGAATAGCAAGGGATCCAGGCTAAAGCAAAAAGATCTCCTTTTTTGGTCCAAGGAGTCTTTTTAGAATATTCTATCTTCTTCTTTTTAGTTCCAGAGCGTCCGTCTTTGTCCAGTACTATCCAAATGGTCTTCAAAAAATCTTCAGCAAACTTCTCTTCTCAAACCTCCTTATTTATGCTCTAACAGGGGGACTTCAGCCCCCACTTACAGATGCTATGTCACTTTCTTACTTTTTCATTGGTTACTGGTGAGGTAACATTTTACACCTCCTCTCAGCCCCAGCTGAACAATGACATAATATCTCTTAGCTCTCAGCCTTCCCTTCACATGAAAACTCTGGTCACCTTTCACCTACTTTTCTTCAACCTTTACCTACATTTGTGGAAGAACACCTTTTAGCGTGCTGTGGATCTTAAAAGAAAACATATAAATCACATCACTATATTCACAATACTATAATCATACATCTTCAGTTAATTATATGACACACACTGTGACACACACTTCATTTAATTCATTGCATGTTTGAATTTCTTTGTTGTAAATGCTTAAAAAACTCTTTCTTGCCCTTTTTGACAGGCCTTGAATCAACAAACTCTCCGTTCTTGCAGCCTCTCTTTTGCTCTGATAAAAGGCCTCAGTTCTCCTGCAGCAAGTGTTATCTCCTTTGACCCATTTCTGTCCAAAGAGACCTGCTTGAGTACATGTGTTATTATTATTATAACTCCTTGTGTGTTTCTCTGTGTGCATGCTTATGTCTTGATAAGAAGCCTCATCTGTCTGCAATAACGCTTTGCTTCTGAATGTTTTAGTGTGGATCCTGTAATAATTATTATTCTTATTATTTTGTTAAAATAATTTTTGTTACTTTTAAACAGTCCTTGAAGCAAAAAGCAAAAACTACCTTTTACAGTGACACTTTTCTGCAGCTGTGTGAAAAAGTATTCATTTCTTGTTCTAATTAGAGGCCTCTGCTCAGTCTGCAACAAGTGTTGTGCTCAGACCTCAGGTCTCAGCTGTTCTTATCTGCTCTGGAATGTAGCATAGAGCTTAAGTGTTTGTTAAAGCTACTGAGTTTTAGCAGCTTGGTTCAAAAATGCTTTGATTCAATAAAAGGTTACATTTTATTTTGATATGTGTTTGAATATATATATTTTCTTATGTGATAAAATGCTTTAAAAAACTCATCCACAGCTTTTCCCTTCTGCAACTGCGAGGAAGTGCACAGCCCTCACTCTGAACAGACCCGAGTATGTGTGTGTGCACGTGCACGTGTTTGCACCCACGTGCGTGTGGGCGTGCGTGTGTGGGCGTGCGTGTGTGTGCGTGTGTGTGTGCGCGGTTGTGCGCACACTGGTTTAGGAAGAGGCTGTGTGTATGTGTATGGTAAGGTCTGCTGTTTTGGACCTGTGTGTGTGTGTGACCTCGTGTCTGCATCACTCAGTCTTATTCTTTATAGCACAGGGTTAACTGAAAATGCCATACAATAACTCAAAGACAGTTTACTAAAATACAAACAAAGCCTAAAAATAAAAAACACATGTCTTATATGTCTGCTTATGAGTTTAAAATGCCATAAAAATTAAACTAAACTAGGGTCAAACACCAAGGGATAAAAAGTGTACCATCACACCCTGCTCTCAGCCCTGTGCCAAAGGCAACTTACCATGTGTTGTGTTGGTGTTTTATATGTGTGTATATTTGTTGTAAAGGTTTTTGCAGGAGTATAAGTCTGTTTTCAACATAAAAGTCCTGCATACTTCGACATCCCCTGCTTGAAAACAGGCTGTACTGCTCGAACAAGTCCCCTAACACTCATCGTGATCTTCTCGTCATCTGTGTCCATGCCATCTGGGACCCCGAAATGTTGTCGTCAGGTCACGCAGGATCCTTGGTGCCTCTGGACCCTGGACTGCTGTTCGCTTCTTCTCAACCATCCATAATGGTGTAGTCATCCTGGTTGGTTCCACGTGTGCTGCCCGGCTGAGGTGAGGTCATCTTCCTCAGGTCATCTCCTCAGGTCATCTTCGGAGATCTTGTAGTGGTCAATGATTCTTTGTACTCCTTTGTTGATCGAGCATCAGGATCAGCATTCTCCCTGGCCTTAGACATCCTTCAGGTGAGTAGGTAGCATTTCCATCTGCACCTACTGATGTGGTGTTGCATTGGGTCTTCAAGAATCAAGTCAGACTCTGAGTCAATAGGATCAGCTACTGCTGGTCTGACTGGGATAGCGTTGTCAGGTTCTTCCGGCTTAGCTGGGCCGGTTGTATCAAGACATTATAAATAATTAAATAAGTAAAATAAGGAAATAAGTAAACTAAATTCTATATACTAGCATTAGCAGGGAAGGG
The DNA here is from genome assembly GCA_038048925.1 of Garcialebias charrua. Lineage (NCBI taxonomy): Eukaryota > Metazoa > Chordata > Actinopteri > Cyprinodontiformes > Rivulidae > Garcialebias > Garcialebias charrua. The sequence continues at coordinate 23,996 of JBBPBX010025546.1, forward strand.
TTTTAAGCGATGTTGGATAAAATGATCAATTCCTTTCTGCTTTCGGAATCAGACCTCCTAGGTCGTACTTTGGGACTTTGCTCAGTGGCGTTGATTCTGGCACCGTCTTGTGTTTTACGGTGTGGACAATCTTGACTTTTGGTTAGGTTTTGATGTTCTCCAATCCGGTTTCTTCTGATGAAAGGAGGGACTTTGTCATAGTCCAGATGAATATTGCCCCAAAATTCCCAACGAGGGAGTATGGCTTGGCAGCTGTCGTCCTTCGATGGTGCAGGATAAATCACTTCAGCCTCCCAGTAACCCTGGTGGCATAACCCCATTAGTGGTCTACAACCCCAATCACAGTGCCATTCAGGGGGTTCTTTGTCCAGATGAATCCAGTTACATCTCGTTGTCCTTTTTATGTTGTGATGCAGGAGCATTATCCAGGTCACAATACCTTCAGGCAAAATCAGTAGATTGATTACCTTGAAGTGGGGTTTGTCTGGCCTCGTTAGGTTCTTAGCTTCTACTGCTGACACCCATTCAGGGGTGTTCTCCAGCTGGTGCCTCCAAGCTGGATAGCCTGTTAGTCTTACTCTTTCCCAGGTCTTGGTAAGATTTTAAACAGTTTCATTTCGGTCCCATGGCACGAAGATGTCTCTTTGCGTGGTGTCCCAGCAGGTCATGTTTGCATATTTGGATCTCCCATGGGAGACTTTTACATGCGTTAGGCTCCATGGTCTGATTCCGGCTTGATACAAAATAACCAACAACATAACTAAGCCTATTAACACTACGAATCCCCGCAGCAGGGTTCGTAGACAAGTTGCTTTATCCATTCTCATAATCCTTAAACAGTCCTTAGGTCGGTCAGGGGTCGCCATATCTTCATAGATGTGTGGTACATCTTCATAGATGTGTGGATCTTCTTAAATGATGTGTGGATCTGCATCGCTGTTTGAATCATCTCGACTTAGTCTACTTTCCAGGCTTGTCATGTTGGGAGAGTTTCTTTTCAAAGACTTTGCTTCTTTTAGCTCTGGGCTCCCTCTTCGAGCGCCTGTGGGTTGTGGTCACTCAATATTTGAGGAGCTCCAGATATAGTGGAGAGGGATGTGGCCATCCAGGTTGCATTCTTTACCACATCCACTTCCACCGAATCACCCACCATTGTGTAGGTTCAGACTGGGGTCCTTCCAGGCGCTATTTCTTTTGGGGTTTGGGTCCCCTTCTCAATTTGATACTTATTCCTTTTATCGTCAGGTAGACCACATTAAATATCCATGGTGAGGTTGGAGGACAAAGCTTAGGGTGATATTCTTCTTCAGGTTCATCCAAATGAGACTTTCTGGTATTTTTAGTGTTTGTGTAGAAATAGTTTTTGGTGCAGTTTTCCCATATAGAGATGTCAATTTTGGGTTTGTTGAACCATACTATGCTTTTTGCTATCTTTAGGGCTGGTATTTTCCGGCCGACTTTGTTAAATTGGATCAAAATGTTTTCTGTGTCTTTGTCGATCGGTTTTGAGTCTATTATGTCTTTCTCTGTCACTGTTCTTCTATGGGGTTCTGCATGCTGCATGGTGTGAGCTGGTCAACCATCTGCGGGCGTTCCAGATTGCCAATGTGGTCGCATTTGACTCTCACTGGGACTTGGCCCTCTTTTCCTTTCACACGTCCTTTGTAGTTCCACGCAGAGAGGAGATGGGTGTGGCAATTCTGGTCTCAACCCTCTCCACTTCCATTGGTAGACCCCCCAACATGCAGGTTCAAGCTGGGGGCCTTGCAGCCCACAAAAAGGTTTGTCAGATGGGTCCTCACCTCTTCGGCGTTGTTCCTCCGCCTCCCACAGTCTCTGTCTGAACATTTCCATTGATTTTCTTCCATATTGCATATAGTGTTCACCCCTTTCTTCCAACGCTGTTACCGTACTGACAAGTGGGTGTCCTCTGTACGATACAGTCGTCCTGTAAGCCATTCGTATTGGGTACTCTTCCCAATCGTTGATGGGCGTGCAGACTCGATCACACAGCATTCGTAGGGGCAGCTCAGTGTTTTCAACCACTATTTTGTTTGGGTCAGTTTCCCGGTTGTAGATGCTTATTTTCATAGCTCGGCTGGTGTATGTGCATGGTAAGGCCTGCTGTTTTGGGCCTGTGTGTGTGTGTGTGACCTCGTGTCTGCATCACTCAGTCTTATTCTTTATAGCACAGGGTTAACTGAAAATGCCATACAATAACTCAAAGACAGTTTACTAAAATACAAACAAAGCCTAAAAATAAAAAACACATGTCTTAAATGTCTGCTTATGAGTTTAAAATACCATAAAAATTAAACTAATCTAGGGTCAAACACCAAGGGATAAAAAGTGTATCATCACACCCTGCTCTCAGCCTTGTGCCAAAGGCAACTTACCATCTGTTGTGTTGGTGTTTTATATGTGTGTATATGTGTTGTAAAGGTTTTTGCAGCAGTATAAGTATGTTTTCAACATAAAAGTCCTGCATACTTCGACAATATATATATATATACACATTATCATTGAACTATGTTCGTTTTTGCAAAATAAATTGTAAATATTTTAAAATTTCATTACAAGTTTTGGTAATTTTCTCGCTGGGACACGCCCACAGAAATCTGAGAACTTCCGCATTTACGGCATGTGACGTAAGGAGAAGAGACGCTGCTCAGTGCGCACTTTGTAAACAACATGGCGGCCGATACAGAACCGGAAAAATTTAGCAAACTGAGTGAAGAATAGAGCGATTTTTAGTCAGTTTGGGAAGCCAAAGTTATTTCAGGGGGTTAAACAATAAACAGCATGTTCTAATTTATGTCTGCAGCCATATTTATTGAAGCCTTACCAACGAGGAAGCAGGTGTCAAGCCGCGACTTTACTTGACTTGTGAGGACCGAGGAGGGCGTGATGGAACCTGTTCACGTTGTCCACAGAGCACTGATTGGTACTGCTTTAATTAATGTATCCATCTAATAATTATTCAACATTACTTATAGCTTAAAAAAGATGAGTCCCTTTGAAGCATCTGTTTGATTTTCTATGTTTATTCTAACGGTATGTGCAAAATTTCACCCAAATTCTGTCTAAATAACCACTACATTTTCATAGCTGATCATCAGTGGTTTCAGCTGTAATAATCAAAATAAAACAATATTTGATTTGATTTTGATTTGATGTTTATTCATTCATTTTAAAAGAACAATACAAAACAGTTTCATCAGATACAAGAATACAAGTAGGATAAAATGAAAGGAGCAGAAAGAAGATGAAATCTTATTATATCTGCCCCTTATTTCACAGTTTGTTCAACCAATGATAACCTTCAAACTACATCACAAAATGAATAACTCTACTTAATTTTTCTAACTGTAATACACAAACTACATCACAAAATGATTAACTCTACTAAAATTTTCTAACTGTAATACACAAACACACTAAGCTACATCATAAGTACAACATAAGTGTAATACAGAAACACACTAAGCTACATCATATATAGTTTTTGAGCAAGTCCAACCCCAAAATACATTACGGCAAAGACTGGTTCATCCCAAAGATCCAGTCCCCCAGCACAAACAGAGTAATATTGTGTATGCTGTTCAGTGTCAGGAGGGCTGTGATCAGTCTTATATCGGGGAAACTAAACAGCCACTGGCCAAAAGGATGGCCCAGCACAGAAGATCAACATCATCAGGTCAGGACTCTGCGGTCTACACTCATCTCCAGGCCAGCGGTCACTCTTTCAGGGATGAAGATGTTCACATCCTTGATAGAGAGGAACAATGGTTTGAGAGAGGAGTAAAGGAGGCCATCTTTGTGAAAAGAAACCGTCCATCATTAAACAGAGGTGGAGGCCTCCGGGTTCAACTGTCCCCCTCTTACAATGCTGTTATTGCTAGTATCACTCAGCCCTCTGTGAATAGCAAACAACCATCAGGGTGCTAACGATCCATCGTTAGGCTGATGGTCCTCCTTGATCATGTGAGCAGCTGGTTTCAGGCTGTCATCAGCCAACTGGTTGATCCACTGTGGGAGGGTGCTATTTATAAGACTGAGCTGAATACAGCAACTCAGACTGAGGAAGTCTTTCGGACGAAAGACGAAACGTTTCTACATTTTTTTTTGCTTTGTTTTGTTTCATTTTTTGAATGTCCAGAGGACCAGACTTAGCTTTTTTAGATTTTTCTACCTGGATTATTGAGCATGCATCAGGGTCTATGAGTTATGCTTTGAAATAAATTAATTACATCTCAGGAAATTAAATGCTTAATTGAAGTGAAACAGTTCTGGTGTCACATTAAAGGAAACTGCAGAGATTATTTCAGAGGTGTAACAGCACTGAAGTTACTGAGTAAGAGTATAAAACATATTTACAGATTAGAAAACATGTGTTAAAATCTGAATATTCTTTTAAAAGTTTGTAGTTACAAACTTTTATCAAATCACTCATTACTCCAACACCAAATCTACAAGTGCAGGAGTCGAGACATATTCGTGTTTCTTACTGAGAGCTGCAGCTGCTGTGTTCTCCTCCTCGCTGTCCTCTTTGTTTCTCTCCCAAACCCCCGGTCGTGCAGGTGGAAGGAGAACTTATTCCACTGGAACAATGCAGGTAGCTCCTTTTTAATCGCTGTCTTCTTGTTTCTGACGTTGGCTCTTGAATATCCTGAGGTTTAAAATGCCGGGTACAAACCCGAGTGTTAGCTTTAATGGCTAAGTCTTCCTCGGGGTTAGCCACGAATTGTGGCAGTAAAATGGAAAAAACTAAGTGCTTTATTAGACCTGCTATTCACTGGACACAACGGCACACAATAAAACTCACTTGTTGTACCAGTAGCTCGCAGATGCTTTACCTTTTGTGTCTTTTTCATAGTCTAGTTTTAGGAGCTAACACTAAAAACAACAGCAGTAGGAAGGAGCCGGACGTGATCGACGTGGCTTAAATTTTAACGGAAGTACGTCACCACTAATCATGGCATGTAGCCTGTTGTGACAGTACTTTACTGATCATGTTATATTTTATTTATTTTTTGGACATCATTTCATGTTCCTATCGAAACTTGTGTTCTGGTGGTTTTGATATCGAACCGAAGTGCAGGGAGACCACAGAGACTGTGAATTATAAAACATAGTTTATTAACAAAAACAAATGGTTGACAGAGCAACAAATTTACATGATGCTCGGGACATGGAGGTTAGACGAAACATGGAGTTAGACAAGGACATGCTCAGACAATGAGGAACAGAGACGCAAACTTAAAGGGATGTTACTGACAGACAAATGACAATACTGTACCTGGGGAGACAACAGGTGGCGGAGGTGAGAACTGATTACATGAGGGAGAAACAGGGCAGCAGGAACACACACACAGAGAACTGTGTGCTTCTGTCCCTGTAAGGACATCTTTTTTGTAACATTTTCAAATATCAAAATGAACTCTTGGATTCTGTCAATAACAAACGACGTGATAAATATACTGTAAATTAAAGTTAAATTCAGACTCTGCCTCTTGTCTCTTGATGTGTGAAGCAGCTGAAGCTCATCTCTTCCCCCTTAGCTGCTGCAGCTTCACATTTATTTGTCAATTTGTTCATTTTCAACAACAAACTCAGCACAATTTTTAACATTTCACCTAAAAACCTCCTCTGAATGAAAACTGCTGAAAAGCATGCATCTGATGGTTCCTACACTCAGGACTGAAGAACTGAACTTGGACGTGCTGCTTAATCTTTTTACCAAATGATGTAAAATTATTCTTGTTTTCTTTTTGTAACAGGAGCACATCGAAGTCCCCACTTGTACTTGAACACATCATAATAGGACTGTAAAGAGTTACTGAACATCTGCGGGGAAACAAACCAGTAATGAAGGATGTGAGGTTCTCGAGAACATCACTCGGAGCTCGGATCTGTTTGTCTGCAGATTACTGAGAGCTGATTAACCATAATGTGTTGGAAGCCACGTTTGCTCTGAGACGTCACAGATGAGTCGATTACCGTATTTTCTGGATTATTGGTCGCACCGGAATATATAGGTCGCAGTGTCCAATTATTGCCAAAAAATTGGAAAAATCCATAAATTGGTCGCACCGGAATATAGGTTGCACCTACGTCACCGCCGACGTAACGCGTCATCCACCGCTGACGCGCCGCGTGACCGCTGAGACAACCCGACAATATGGACCGAGTGTTTAGCTATGCTGCTAATGTCTGCCAGAAGCTAACAGAAGCTAAACACGAGACGAGTCCGTCTCTGAAAACACGAATAAAAAATCTCATCTCATCTCAAATGTTTTCTCCAGGACATAGTTAAGTACATTGGACCCTTATAATTACTCTGTAAGCAGAAATAAATATACACGAGTGTTTAGCTCTGCTGCTAATGTCTGCCAGAAGCTAACAGAAGCTAAACACGAGACGAGTCCGTCTCTGAAAACACGAATAAAAAATCGAATCTCATCTCAAATGTTTTCTCCAGGACATAGTTAAGTACATTGGACCCTTATAATTACTCTGTAAGCAGAAATAAATATACACCGAGTGGTTTTGAAGCTATTTATGACGTTAACAGAAGTAACACCGATAAAAAACTAATGCCAACACGAGACCAGTCCGCCTCTGACACTAATATAAAATCGAATTTTATGTCAAATGTTTGCTATAGACCATCGTTACGTACATTCATGTCTTATAATTTAAACTCTGTAAGCATAAAAAATATACACCGAGTGGTTTTTAAGCTATTTATGACGTTAACAGAAGTAACACAGATAAAAAACTGATGCCAACACGAGACCAGTCCGCTTCTGACACTAATATAAAATCGAATTTTATGTCAAATGTTTGCTATAGACCATCGTTACGTACATTCATGTCTTGTAATTTAAACTCTGTAAGCATAAAAAATATACACCGAGTGGTTTTGAAGCTATTTCTAACATACCGGTAAACAGAACGACAGCCACGAGCTAACAAAAAGCTAAGCTAAAAGATCTTTTTTTTTTTTTCTCAAACATCTAATAAAGCTACCGGTACTCACTTGTAAACGTCCACACTGTGATTCCATTCTGTAAGTTTCAGAAAAATCCGCTGAGTGGTTCTTGACTTATCTTGCAAAATAGAGCTTTGGAGCGTGACGTCACTGGTCCACCGCGCACAGCATTGTGGGTAGTTTTTTTTGTAGTTTTTTTTCGATCCGCCATTTTTCCTGCCTTGCTCGTATTTTGTTCGAATCAGGTTTCAACAGCTTAGCAATGGTCCTAAATTGCTGTGTAATAGGATGCAATGTAGCACCACAACAACACAAAAAAAGAAAAAAACACACTCCTGTACAGTGCTAGGCGACTCCCGCAGAACTAGCAAAATGAAAGGAAGATTAAAATACAGTACTGCATATAATAACTGACCGAGAACTCTTTCAGAAAACATTGAATAACAATAATAAAGTTCCAAGAATGTGAAACAAAGCAAACTAATTATAATTCTCATTTGGTAATCGACCCAATGTAGATTATTAGTAGTAGTATTAGTCTCCTCGGGAGAGGTAAAGACCCGTGTAGTTCCATCATAAGTGATCCGCAGCCCTGCCGGATGGAGCAAACCGAACCGGACCCCCTCAATGTCGCGAAGCCGGCGGCGGCACTCCGTGAAGGCTGCCCGTGCTCTGGCCGTTCTGGCAGTATAGTCGGGGAAAACGAAGATAGTCATACAGTTCACTTTGACTCGTTGGAGCTCCCTTGCCTTCGCCAGGATTTTAACCCAGTCAGTGTAGTAAATGGTAAATGGAGCTCATTTATATAGCGCTTTCCAGACCCATATGAGGGGCCCCAAAGCGCTTTACAATACCAACCATCCACCCATTCATACACACATTCATACACCGGTAGCGTCAGACTGCCATGCAAGGCGCCATCCAGTCCTACCGGGAGCAACTCGGAGTTAAGTGTCTTGCCCAGGGACACATTGACACATGGTGTGGGGAACCGGGATTCAAACCTCCAACATTCTGATCGGGGGACGACTGCCATTACCACTATGCCACAGCCGCCTAGTAATGTAGCTTAGCTACAACGGGGAGAGGGCCCTCACCTGCCTTAGGTTTAAGGATTGGGATACGGTGAGCGCGGTCCAGCAGCGGTTCCTCCGCAAAACCGAAGGCCTCCTTTAGCAATCGAGAGACCGCAGCCGTCGTAGCCGATAAAGGTTCATCCTCTGGGACACCGATGATGCGGATGTTCTGACGCTGAGACCGAGACTCCAAGTCATCACATTTATCCTCCAAATGTGCCACCGTTTTAGTAAGGCTGTCAACTCTTTTCTGGAGGCTAACAATGTCATCAGTGCAAGTGGATAAGGATTTCTCCACTTCAGCAACAGTTAGCTTTAGCCCCGTAAAACTCTCCTGCACCGCAGATAGGCCAACGGACAGTTCCTTTTTGAAGGATAACAGCTCGGAATTAATCGAAGAGAGACTTTCACCAAGAACAGCATGAAACTCTGCTTTAATTGTAGCAGTAAAGTCCTCTCGAAGAGCCACAAGTAGTTCCTTTTTAAGGTTGCCGACGTTGCAAATTGCAAAGGCCTGGGCCGCTGCCTCAGACGGAGATGACTCAGCACAGGTCAGGGACTCACTGCGAGGAGCAGGCCGCAGGTGAGTCTGGTTCAAACTTCTTCCTTTAGTAGGCTTTGGTGACATTTTAGTGACCGAACACAAGCATTGTGTTAAATGTATAGATTACCTATCGTTTGCGGTCAAAGTAAGAAAAAAAAAGTGCCAGGTAATGGTTAAAAAAAGGCCAACTCCGCAAGAGCGCACCTAGACACAACTTACTCCACCGCCATTCAGCCGGAAGTCTACCGGTAGGTCTTTTTAACAAAAGACTCAAAAGTTTTTCACTTAAATTAAGGACTAGAAAGCAACTGCAGTCTTTAACACTAGTTATGTTGAGAAAAAAATTCCAGTTTTATTCAAACCTTGAAAACGTTAGTGATTCAAAATTAAACAAATATTGTTTAAAGGAGAAATGAAATCAAATCTCAAAAAATCTATACAACAAGAATGTCATTTAGTAAACAACACACATAACCATACTTTGTATGCTTTTTTCAAGTCAGTAGCTTAATAGTTTTTTTTTACGTTTTTCCTGCTAAATTCTGAAGTGAATTAATTTCTGGAGGTCAAGAAGGAAATGACGCATATTTGAAGGAAATGACGCATATTTGTCCTCCGTGCTAC
>JBBPBX010025547.1:0-20927 GCA_038048925.1 Garcialebias charrua
AAATGTCTCCTGATCACTCTGGAGTCAAAATGTCTCCTGATCACTCTGGAGTAAAATGTCTCCTGATCACTCTGGAGTAAAAATGTCTCCTGATCACTCTGGAGTAAAAATGTCTCCTGATCACTCTGGAGTAAAATGTCTCCTGATCACTCTGGAGTAAAAATGTCTCCTGATCACTCTGGAGTAAAAATGTCTCCTGATCACTCTGGAGTAAAAATGTCTCCTGATCACTCTGGAGTAAAAATGTCTCCTGATCACTCTGGAGTAAAAATGTCTCCTGATCACTCTGGAGTAAAATGTCTCCTGATCACTCTGGAGTAAAATGTCTCCTGATCACTCTGGAGTAAAATGTCTCCTGATCACTCTGGAGTAAAATGTCTCCTGATCACTCTGGAGTAAAAATGTCTCCTGATCACTCTGGAGTAAAAATGTCTCCTGATCACTCTGGAGTAAAAATGTCTCCTGATCACTCTGGAGTAAAAATGTCTCCTGATCACTCTGGAGTAAAAATGTCTCTTGATCACTCTGGAGTAAAAATGTCTCCTGATCACTCTGGAGTAAAAATGTCTCCTGATCACTCTGGAGTAAAAATGTCTCCTGATCACTCTGGAGTAAAAATGTCTCCTGATCACTCTGGAGTAAAAATGTCTCCTGATCACTCTGGAGTAAAAATGTCTCCTGATCACTCTGGAGTAAAAATGTCTCCTGATCACTCTGGAGTAAAAATGTCTCCTGATCACTCTGGAGTAAAAATGTCTCCTGATCACTCTGGAGTAAAAATGTCTCCTGATCACTCTGGAGTAAAAATGTCTCCTGATCACTCTGGAGTAAAAATGTCTCCTGATCACTCTGGAGTAAAAATGTCTCCTGATCACTCTGGAGTAAAAATGTCTCTTGATCACTCTGGAGTAAAATGTCTCCTGATCACTCTGGAGTAAAATGTCTCCTGATCACTCTGGAGTAAAATGTCTCCTGATCACTCTGGAGTAGGGGTGTAACGATACACAAAACTCACGAGACGAGACAAATCACAGATCTCGCGAGAACGAGACGAGATTTTAACGTTCGTTCAAGAAAACTTCAAAGATCGGTTTTATGCCGCAAAAAGGCTTTTATTCTGTTTTAACATGTATTACAAACCCAACTGATGTCTTCATTTTACTGATTGAATCTCCTTAGACCTTAGAACGTTCAACTTTGTTAAAAAAATAGATATTCACGCAGGACTTTCCAAAAATTGAACATAAATATCCGCATCAGCGCTGAATCTGCAGCCGTCACTCACCAGTGTTGCCAGATTGGGCGGTTCACCGCGATTTTCCTTCTGACTTTTGCGGGTAAAGAGTGCTTTGGGTGGGTGGGACTCTATCTGGCAACACCGGTCACACCGGTGTTTACACGCGTGTCTTTACATTCGGGGCAGCGTCGGCAGCGCCGGGACCCTCCATCAATGTAGAGGCGTCTGCGGCACCGGGACCCTCCATCAGTAGTTGGGGCGTCTTCTATAGCAACTTCATCCGGCGAAGCCATGCTGTCCGTGACGCTGACTTGCTAGGGGCTCTGCTAGCGCTAGCATTAGCGTCTCGCGAGACAACGTTACCTCTCAACGAGAGATATCGCGGGAGTTTAATATCGCGAGATCTCGTTACATGCCTACTCTGGAGTAAAATGTCTCCTGATCACTCTGGAGTAAAATGTCTCCTGATCACTCTGGAGTAAAATGTCTCCTGATCACTCTGGAGTAGTAAAATGTCTCCTGATCACTCTGGAGTAGTAAAATGTCTCCTGATCACTCTGGAGTAAAAATGTCTCCTGATCACTCTGGAGTAAAAATGTCTCCTGATCACTCTGGAGTAAAATGTCTCCTGATCACTCTGGAGTAAAACCAGGACAGAAAGCTCAGTGACACCAAACAACTGTAATAATTTTAATGTTTTTATCGTGACATTAACATTAAATCCACTTGTTTTTAGTGTCAACATGAGTTCAGCTCTGTAACAGAATCCTGACTCATAGAACAGAAAACATTTGTTTTACTTGTTCATCCTTTTAAAGAGAACACATTTAAAACGTGGCACTCACCCTGGGATGGATTCCTTCGATGGGAACCACCTCCATGCCGCACTCCTTCAGGCCGTTGGTGAACATGGCCCTGAAGACGGGGGACGAAGACGCCAACACCACCTTGTGAGCCACGAAGTCCACGGCCTCCAGGTCCTTGTAGCGCACGTGCAGCGTGACGTCGCACAGCTGCCGCTCCAGGCGCAGCTCGTTCATGATGGCGAAGGCGGCCGCCGTGTGGCTCTCCAGCGTGTAGCTGAAGACGCGGTGTCCATTGCGCGTGGACGGCGTCACCAGCGCTTTGTATTCTGTCAGACACTCGGTCATTTCAAACTTTCCCTCTTCTTCAAGCTGCTTCTCATGGACGGTGCACGGCGTCACGACACATCCCTGCACCTCATGCACACGCAGCTAAAATAAAAGCTGTTCTTAAGCTAAAGTGACGCTCCAGTTTCCACGGAGCACGTCCTGTGGTTGTCTGAGCGAGTCTCGATGAAAGAAGAGCTTCGGCCTGGCACTGAGGGGGTTCCACCGTATGGCTCAGCTGGCGGCTGGCGGTGTTTCTACACGACGCTCCAACATGATGAAACACTGGAAGTCCAGGCTCCTCGCTCACGTCCAGCTGGTAACTTTGCAGAACTAACAGTTAATGTTGAACTATATGACGCAGATTCCCATCACGCTCGTCTGTTTGTTCTGGCAACACGACTGAAAGTTGATCATTCCTTCAGTTCAAACAAGGTGACAGCGTGTCTCCACCACAGACTGAAGCTGGACTTTAGATCAACTGGCCTCCACTAAACAGTTTGTCATACAAACGATCCGTCTCAAATTAAAACCAGCTCAAACCTTCAGAGGGGCAGGACTGAACTTGAACCGTGTGCGATCAGAACTTTGGCCTCGGTCCGAAGGCTCCGACACCGAAGGTGCAGCACTCACAGCGTGTTGACTCTGAACGGTCACAACAGCCCAGTGTCTCACAAGCGTCGCTCGGACCCTCTCAGAACGACGGGGGGTGGTGGTGGTGGTGGTGGTGGTGGGTGAGCTGATGGACGTCCCTCGGTGCAACTGACCACAGACAGAGAGAGAAGGAGGAATGACATTAATTCTGTTTGTAGTTTGTTCTGGTTAACACAAGGCGGGGCAGACACGATGAGGTCATCAGCACAGGAAGAGCTGCACGTTCCTGTCGCTGAGCATCATCGTGCAGCTCCAAAACAAACGTTCTGGTAAGACGAGTCCGTCCAACACCTCCAGACTGTTTGAAGCTCAACCAAACAGAATCAGCACATAAACAGTGATGCTCCATTTAAAAGACTTGGATCTGAGTCCAGTTGGCCAGCATGACATGTGCGACCGATCCAAGTGACGTGTCACACAGACGTGGAGGACACGTCCAATCCACACCACATTTAACCAGGAAGACAATTTACACCTAATCTGGGGCTTGTTTTAATCTCTGCAAACAAAAAGAACCAGAGCAACAGCAGGCCTGTCTTTAGTCTTTGGAGACATTTTTTTATTAAGAGCACCTTCTGCACCTTCTGCAAGTTTGAAGTTTCCACAAAAACAAAACACGGATTACAAAATCAGTAACTATAAAACTTCACAAATTTCATTTCATTTCATTTATTTCATTTCATTTATTCATTTGTATGCGAACAAGATGGAAACAAGTGCAGTTCGTTCGTTTTTTCCTTTGATTCACTGAGTCAGTAACATGGTGGTAGAAATCGTTCACAACAGCAACAACAGACATTTTGGACAATCAAATGAAAATGTCAACTCGTCTGTTAAAGATGCACAATATTATCAGCATGGTATCGACTGATATTAATGTTAAAGTTCAATATCAGACATTCCATTAAAATAACTCACTGATATAAAAGGCGCTGCTTTTGCTGCAGCGGCAGCACAAAGTGATGACTTCACCCGATCTCACGGCGGAGAGGAAAATTAAAAAAGTCGACGGTGTGGAAGTTTTATTTTTCGTTGGCGAGGACGTTGAATTCAGAAGATTTATGGACTACGATGAGCCTCGATACATCGTCTGCAGTCGGAGATATTTTTCTGACGTAATGTTACCAGAGTCACCAGCCGTCATTTACGACGACGTTGAGAAGCTAACAGCTGATAGCACGACTTGTTGGGTGAGTTTTACCACAGACATGTGGACGTCGTGTTAGCCCCGTTAGCATGATTAGTCTTATGGAACAATGGATAGACAAAAACTTTGATGTTAAAAAGGCTGTCCTTAATGCACGGGAGTGCACAGGATCCACACTGCAGCTGGAAGTTGGAACAAGCCTCCACAGGTGAGACAGCATTGCAGGTAACCAATGCTAATAAATAACATTTAACACTTTTCATTTAGTACAAGTCAAAGTGCTATGCATATCATATGGCTGTTACTAAATATATGTCACCAGCTCTTACAGCTGTTACACAAGTTTTGTAACAAATAAGCCTAAATAAGAGAGAGGGATATGTTCTGACAAAGGAAGGTACAGGTCGTCCTCGAGTTACGACGTTTCGGGTTACGAACGCCCTCCCATTGAAAAGCATTGTTCGAGTTACGCGGTTTATACGCCTTTACACCAGAAAATACAGTACGAAACTCAGCAGAAATTTACAGGAGGGAGGGAGGACTTGACGCGCTCAGTGGAGCAAGAGACCTCATTGTTTGGGACAAGCTGACCGGAGCAGAGGGGCTAATACTGTATGCTAACAGACCTTACTGTAAAACCCTGGACCGCGCGCAGAGACCTTATTGTTTGAAGCGGAGGTTTACGAGGCACAGAGGCTACAGCTGAGCAACGAGCTAACCTGCTAGCAACAAGCTAACATGCTAACAGACGTTGCTGTAAACGCTGTGGACCGCGTGAAGCTGCAGGACCAGCTCCCAGTAAGAAATTAACTATTTTTTCCTTCATTATGGCTCCGAAGTCCGAATGTATGTTTTTTGTTTTGATTTTTTTTTAAATTATTTTTTACATTTTTGTGGCACTAGTGGCCTTTATTGGAGAGAGGGAGAGGGTGAAACGGAGGAGAGGGGGGGAGACACCACAGAAATTGCTCGCCGGGTCTGGGACGCGAACCCGCGAGCCTGTGGAGAGGCGAAAGCCCCAAGCATATGTGCCCCGCGCTTATCTCACTACACCACAGCGGGGCAGAAATGGGTTTTTATTCATTTTCAGAGTGACAAAAAACAAACACTTGTTTTATGTAAAAAATAAATTCTTAAAAATCCAATCATTCTCAGTCGGTCATCTGGACAGTTTATTTTTTATAGGAACGTTTCACCCTCTATCTGGACGGCTTCATCTGTCAGGAGTTCCAATAAACTGTTTCCCCACCAGGCAGTAAACACCTTAAGTGGACCAACCAGGTTTGCTGGAGGTGGTTTCTGTGGGCCGTCCTGTCCCTCTTTGACTCCTCCCAGGCAGGCAGACCCAGCCAAAGTGGTTCATGGCAACAAAGTTCATGCTTAATCATCCAGGTATTATCGTTATTCTTAAAAGGTTCTAAAACCTAATCCAACAAAAGGCAGCTTCATCAATCTTGTCACCCATCCACCATCTTGTTGATGGCGGTAAGCGGAGCGAGGATGCGGCTCTTGTTCGTCTCCACGATGTGGCCGTTCTGGATCATCTCGTCCAGGATGATGTGGACCGAGTCCAGGTTGAACATGATCTGATCAGGTCACGGGGTCAAAGAAAGCTCATCACACAGGCGTGTTAGTTTACGATGCTTTTCTGTGTCATTTACTGTGATTTTGTCATTTACAGATTTATCAGCAGCTTGTAAAGATCCTGTTGCAGTTTTCTGCTGCACAAAGGATACGTCAAGTTCACTCTGTTGGGAGACAAACAGGCACGAATGGTTGAATCATTCAGAAACAAACATATCCATCATTAATGCATTAACATGTTTCTGCAGCATACAGGTGTGTTAACACCAAGACAACGTCATCAGCAAGCATTTTTTTATTTTTTGAAACGGCTGTGGTGCCCCATCAACTTTAATGGGCACCCTGACTTAAGTTTAGTGGAAGGGGGCCGTGAACTCACCACACGACTGAAGTACTTGTCCAGAACTTCCACAAAGTTCTGAATCAGTTCGTAGATGGACAGCTCGTTCTGCAGGAGTCCAAATGAAGCAGAATTTTTGTCAAACGTGAAGTGAAGAATGAGCACGATGAGGTAAAAAAAATGCTTTATATTCATTTACCTCGCCATGTGTGACTCCCATCACTACATAGAGAGCAGCATACTGACGATAAACCAGCCTAAAGTCTTTATACTCCACAAAGGAACACTGAGGAGAGATGAGAGGCAGAGAATTAAAGCGTCACTGACATGATTTTTTACCTATGCATAAAATTGCTCTACATATATATCTTGTATCATTCAACTATGTTCGTTTTTGCAAACAAAATGATAAATCAATTTAATTTTGCTTTAAAAGTGATTTTAAACTTCGCGTCGAGTTTATTCACGGGAAATCCAAATTACCGGTACATGCGAATGCAACATCTGTGATGTAGTATCGGGCAGAGTCTGTGTGTGTCTGCAGATCACGTTTTTTTTTTTTAAACTTAAAAAATGCTGTTACGTTGTGTCGCATTTGGATGTTCTAATATCGGTGAACAAGTGAGCCTTTTCACTTTCCCAAAAGATGAAATACTTCGTCAAGACTGCTACAAAGCTGCACCCCTCGGAGCACCCCCTCACCTGAAGGTAAGTCTCATACGGCTGCAGACCTAAATTATGCTGGATCCCCACCGCACGCATCTCGCGCAGCCGAAGCAGCCACTTTACATTGAAGTCTATGGGGACGCGAATCTTGGAGCAGCGGGTCGTGTCGCGGCGCATCCACAGCATACAAGCAGTGCGAAAGTGAGCAGCAGCTGTTTCCTACTCCCGCGTCGCATCCGAGCAGCGACTGTGCTGCTCGGCAGCGCAGCTGTGGAAGCACGCCATTCCGTGCTTCCACAGCTAGATTCAGCTCGCTGCTCAGCAGCAAACAATCAGGACCAATCAGGAGAGACTCTGCCATGTGATCACGCAACGACGACGGGACGGAATTAGGTGGGCACCGCGCGAAACGTTTAACAGATGAAAAAAATCCTGCGGTAAACATGGAGGAGAAACTTACAGCAGGTCGTCAAACTGGGGGCGGGTGACACGGAAGTACCGCTGAAAGCGCTCCTCGTCTGCGCGCAGCTCCTGGATCAGATGGTGAAATTCACCGAATCCATGACGCCTCTCTAATGTGGGGTGAATCCAGAATCGTTGTTGTGCACGGCGTCTGCGTGTTGCTGCTTTGTAGATTAAGTACAAGGCAATTCTTCGTATTGCGTCCGCCATTTTTTTTTTTTTTTTTTTTTTCCATTTATAGATGGCCTCCCTTCACACCTTATAGCCATCCTCTCACTCCAATATGTATTTTTTTTTTTTTTTTTTTAATAGAGAGAAAGAAAGAAAAGAGAAAGTGAGACAACAAAACAACAATTGTCCACAGAAAGAGCACAAGGCAAACACACCAAACCTCCGTCCACAATCCTGCAAAGCACATGACAGAACACAACAACGAAACATACAAGCATAAAGACTGATAATATTCATGACCTTGCAAATATTTCTATAAATACACATACCCATACCTACAAATATATATACAATATACATACATATATATTTATATTCATTTATATACCCATCTACATACATCTACTATACATCCCTGCATCCATTTGTGTGTGGTTGTGAGCATGCATAAGTGAATGAGGTTCCTCCAATAGAACATTTAGTAGCGACTGTGAAGCATCAGAGACCCGTCCCCCCAAAGCCCGAGACAGACGAAGGGGCGATCAAAGCCCAAGACCCCAGGAAGGACCCCGAGCCCAGAGTCCCCAGGACCACCCGAACAGGACGAGCCACTCGTCCACTCCCCAGATCCGACCAAGTGGAAGAACCGGACGAACCCCACCAGGGACCACACACAATGACCCCCCGGGGTCAACAGCGACAATACACAGGCCCCCGCCGGAGCCCGCTGCACCGACGTAGCCCCAGGGCCGGTCACCGAGGCTCGGGCACCGGGGACGCCCATCCCTCAGGTCCAGACCTGACAGGACCAGAGGACCCGAGCCCCACCAGGCAGCCACCAGGCCGAGCTGACAAACGCCCAAGCGCCCAGCCCCAGATAGTGAGGGCCCCAAGCACGCCCGTAGGCAGAGGAACACCCACCAGGGGGCCACGTGGCAGGAGCGCGTCCGCCATTTTTCTGAGACCGGAAATAAACAAACACCGGAGCGGAAGAGGACCAACACGCTCCTCCTCCCACTGCAGACGCGTTAGATGAGGACAGTCATCTGTTGACAAGCAGCCAGTACAGTGCGTTTGGAGATTTTTGGAAGCGCGATATGCTTTAGGTGAGGATGAGGCATCCTGCTGTTTCTTGTTCCATCACCCAAACTATTTTCGGCTTCCCAAACTGAAGACAAATAGCTCAAAATCTTCACTTAGATTGCTAAATTCGTCGAGTTTTAAATTGTCCGCCATTAATATGTAAAAGCATACCAGAGCATACCTGTCAAGTTTTGGATTTTAAAATAAGGGAAATTTTCTGCCGGGTACGCCGAGCCATCCCACTAGCCCAGGGATCTACAACCTTTATGATCAAAAGAGCCATTTCTGCCCCTTTGTTCACTAAATTAAACGTTTCCGGAGCCACAATACCTGCTACAACTGGGATTCTCAACTGGTGGCCCACAGACCACTTTAAGTTTGTTAGAGGACAATTTTCTGACCGGTAGTTTTCTGGCCATTGTAAAGCTGAAAATATCTAATGATTTCAGAGTCAGAGAGTCAGAGAGTCTTTATTGTCATTTGCACCGCATGTGGTACATGAGATGAAAACGAGATTATGTACACGAGGTCCCAGTTACATCCAACAACAATGAAAGAGAAAAACAGTAATAACATCTAGAATTAACTAAGAAAAGCATCAACTAGTAATACACTAAGCCTAATATAGTGGGAATAAACAGCAGCACGAACATGAGTTTGTATGAGCAGATGGTCACAGATGAATACAGCAACAAGAAAACAGATCAGCATCAGTATGATGTGATATTTTGCCGTGTTTATTTTTTTATTTTATTTTTATTTATTCATGAGTCTAACAGCCTCAGGGTAGAAGCTGTTCCTCAGTCTAGTGGTTCTACATTTGATGCTCCTCAACCTCCGTCCTGAGGGGAGTGGGGCAAAGAGTGAGTGTGCTGGGTGAGTGAGGTCTTTCATGATGCAGGTGGCTCTTTTCCTGCATCTGGAGGTGTAAATGTCTGTGATGGTGGGGAGACTGACTCCAACAGACTTCTGTGCAGCCTTCACCACTCTCTGCAGAGCTTTCCTCTCTTCAACTGTGCAGCCTCCATGCCACACGTTGATGCTGGAGCACAGGATGCTCTCCACTGCACACCTGTAGAAGGAGGTGAGGACTGGGCTGCTCAGACCAGCTCGTCTCAGCCGTCTGAGGAAGTAGAGTCTCTGATGACCTTTCTTGATCAGGCTGGTGGTGTTGTTGCTCCAGCTGAGGTTATCATTCATGTGTACACCCAAGTATTTGTAGCTGGAGACCACTTCCACTGCAGACCCACCTATTTTCAGTGGGGCATGGGTGTGTTTGTTCCTTCTGAAGTCCACAATCATCTCCTTTGTCTTCTTCACATTCATGTGAAGATTATTCTCTTTGCACCAGCTCTCCAGGTGTTCCACCTCCTGTCTGTAGCTGGACTCATCATTGTTTGTAATGCATCCCACCACCGCTGTATCATCTGCAAACTTAACAATATGACAGCCTGGAAGTGTGGCTGTACAATCATATGTGAGCAGAGTGAACAGAAGGGGGCTCAGCACACATCCCTGAGGAGAGCCAGTGCTGAGGGTTATGGTGGAGGAGGAGAAGTTGTGGATCTTCACGGACTGTGGTCTGTCTGTTAAGAAGTCTAGTATCCAGTTACAAATAGAGGGGCTTAGTCCAAGTGTAGATAGTTTGTCTATCAGAGTTTGGGGGATCATGGTGTTGAAGGCAGATGTGAAGTCCACAAAGAGCAGACGCACGTATGAGTCCTTCTGATCCAGGTGGGTGAGAGCAGTGTGGACCACGGAAGAAATGGCGTCCTCTGTTGATCGGTTCTCACGGTATGCGTATTGATGAGGGTCCTCATTGATGTTGACGGTTGCCTTGATGTGGGACATGACCAGTTTCTCAAAACATTTAGCGACTATCGGGGTGAGGGCCACTGGTCTATAGTCATTCAGACCAGTCACTGTAATGATTTGTTGATATTTTTACATTTTAAGACTAAAAAAGACCAGATTATCATAAAGAAGGAAAAATAATGTGATCTTTCCCAATTAAAAAATAAAATAATGAACTATGCAGGTCTAGGTAAATTATTTTAATTGTGGAAAAATTAAATATCCTACTTCGAATAAATAAAGTTAACTTATGTTTTACTCCTTCTATTAGTTCTAGTATTCACACATTTGCAAAGGAAATGACAGGAAAAACTGCTAAAACTAGCCCTTTTTGTTGTTATAAGAACAAATAAAATTCAGTTTAAAGTTAGTTTTGATCAAAGCTTGGAAGAGCCACTGCTGAGGGACCAAAGAGCCGCATGTGGCTCCAGAGCCGCAGGTTGCAGACCCCTGCACTAGCCCAACCAAAGTCCAGGACCCCTTACATTTTAAGACAGGTTTACAAGAAATCTAAAATAACTACCTATCAGCCTCTTTCAAACCAGTTATGTGATCACAATCTGATAGGCCTACCTTTGTGCTTGACGGATTTTTCATGCTGACGGACATCGTTCCTTCCCCCATGAGAGACACTAAAGTCGCAGTTACAAATCTTAAAAAACGCGTAATTGTGCCCCACCCTACTCTTCTTTAGGAAAGTAAATTCGCTGTTCCATTTTTCAAGATATTTACATGAAGTCTTAACTTTTTTGGCAGGGACGCTTCTCTCTCGTTACATTTATCCATCTCGGTGTTTTTTCCGGTTTTGTTCCCGCTGCCAACACTAATGGTACGTCCAGACCGAACAGCATTTCAACTTCCAAAAAGCTCGTCACGCACGCAAGTGGACGCACTTGGTGTCCAGACCAAAACGCCAGAACGCGAAACTGCTGCAAAACTGCTGCGGTGTGTGGGAGGAGCTTACCGGTCACTGCACTCCGCCAGGCGAGGAGCTTTTTATTTCTGTCTCAGTAGAGCAGACTTGACTGGTCGTGAAGGACTTGTCGCGAACACACAGCTACAATGAGTTTCTCTTCCATAGTCCATGACTCCGCGGGTTTTTTCTGTGTCCCACAAACAATACGTCACACAGTTGCGCAATAACCGTCCCCTCGTTTCCGCGTCACATAGCGGACTATCCCCCTCCTCCCCCCGACTCTCCCTGATTGGTTGACACACCAACCAATCAGGTAGAGTTGAGCGGCGTTTGAAAGTTTGAACGGCGAAATCTTCAGCATGGTGAATGCGTGGTTTGGAGGCTGAAGCCGGTTCACGTGCACGGAAAACGCTTTCCAGCACGCTCAACACGCACGCGACGTGACGCCTGACGCCAAGACGCGGCTGGAAGCGCGTCCCCCATTGACTTTGCATGTAAACTGGACGCTCCTGCCGTTGAAACGCTGTTAGGTCCGAATGCACCATAACATCGCGAGAACTGCCACCGAGGCTACTGCAGGTGGCAGTTCTCGCGAGGCTAGTGACAGAGGCACTGGAATGTTTTTTTATTTTTATTTTATTTACAATATTATAATACGGGAGATTTCCGGGAAAATAATAATTCGGGATGACGACGGGAAAGAGGGGTAAAATACGGTAGTTTCCCGGCCAAAACGGGAGACTTGACAGATATATATATATATTTTTTTATTGATAATAAAAGTTAACAAACCAGTAGATACGGTATCAATGTTATACAGCAAAATTAACAAATAAAAATGTTGACAAAACAGTAGACATAATATCAATACAGTATTATATAACAAAAAGAACAAGTGAATAATGCCAGGGGGTTATGAACAAACAAATAAAAAGAAGTGTACCAGAGCTCTCTGCCCGATACTACGTCACAGATGTTGCATTTGTGTGTAATCGGATTTCCCGTGAATAAACACGGCGCAAAGTTTAAAATCACCTTTAAAGCAAAATTAAATTGATTTGTCATTTTGTTTGCAAAAACGAACATAGTTGAATGATGTAGATATATATGTAGAGCAATTTTATGCATAGTTAAATCATGTCAGTGACACTTTAAAGGCAGCCTCCAACCGCCTGTCTCGGTTTTTAAACATGAAACTATCGGCAGGTACCTGGTCCTTGTGGCGGCTCAGGCAGCAGCGAACAGCCGCAGCTTCCAGCGCCGCCCTCCTGCTCAGCTCCACCGGCTCGTAGTACCTGGAGAGTCTGGTCTGACCCTGCTGGTTCACCATCAACACGAACTTAATCATCCTGTCTGTATATTGAACAACCACAGACATAAAAAGGTACTTTGTCATTTGTTGCTGGAAAAATCAATGTGTCCGTAAACGCACCACCGCTGGGTAGTGAAGGAGCTAGCTTAGTTAGCCTTTAGCTAAATGAATCAGATTGGAATCCGCTGTGGTCCTCATCTAGTCCCTCTCAGAAAAGCAGCAGTTTGCATCTGGTGAATTAATGACGACATCAAATAAACACAGGTCCTTCTCTCTTTAAAAAAAAAATTATCGGCTCATCTTTGATGTTCTGTTGGCGGTTGGCAAACGACGAAACTGGTGCATTATCGCTACCTACTGGTAAGGAGGGTAAGATCACGATATATTACCTGTACTTTTCGTGTTATTTCTAAATAAATCAACTAAATCTATTTTTTACTTTAATTATATTTAAATTTTGAATCGACTGTTGTCTTTTCCTCATAATTTTGACAGATTACTTTGTACATAGTACATGTACTTTATAAATAAAATGGTATGGTATGGTATCATCAACTCCACATTACTGTATTCACATTTGCCACTGCAGTCTAAAAAAGTTGATTCTGGTCCTCTGGACATTCAAAAAACATTGTAGAAACTTTTCGTCTTTCCTCTGAAAGACTTCCTCAGTCTAGATGCTGTATTCAACTCAGTCTGGTTATATATATATATATACTATAACCAAAACCAATCTTAAGTTTTACGAGCTGCTGTCAGCATAAACGGGTTTCGGTTCCGTGCTCGTCGACAAACGCAAATGAAAACACAAGACTCCATCTTCAAGGAGGACCATCAGCCTAACGATGGATCGTTAGCACCCTGATGGTTGTTTGCTATTCACAGAGGGCTGAGTGATACTAGCAATAACAGCATTGTAAGATGGGGACAGTTGAATCCGGAGGCCTCCACCCCTGTTTAATGATGGATGGTTTCTTTTCACAAAGATGGCCTCCTTTACTCCTCTCTCAAACCATCACTCCTCTCTATCAAGGATGTGCACATCTTCATCCCTGAAAGAGTGACCGCTGGCCTGGAGATGAGTGTAGACTGCTGCAGAGTCCTGGCCTGATGATGTTGATCTTCTGTGTCAAAATGTTTTATTCCTTGAATGTTTAGGTCATAGGTAAACACTAAGCCAATAATATTTTGAGTGTTTACAATGTGTGTAACTACAGTATTACTGTGGTGATAAATACTGTATAGAAATATTCATACTGACCATTTAATTTGTGTCTATAATAATCATTTCCTGAAATGTGACTTGTGTTCATCTTGGTAGATGCCATTTGTGGTAGGCCATGCCTACCAAACCTTTTCCACCCAACATTCTGATGTTAGTCAGGGGGATTTGAAACTGCAAACCTCTGATCACAAGCTTACAAAAGGCTAATAAAAGCATTAAAAATATATATTTAAATACAAACAAGATTCCAACAAAGTTGGGACACTAAACAAATTGTGAATAAAAACTGAATGCAATGATGTGGAGATGGCAAATGTCAATATTTTATTCGTAATAGAACATAGATGACAGATCAAAAGTTTAATCTGAGTAAATGTAACATTTTAAAGGAAAAATATGTTGATTCAAAATTTCACAGTGTCAACAAATCCCAAAAAAGTTGGGACAAGTAGCAATAAGTGGCTGGAAAAAGGAAATTGAGCATATAACGAACAGCTGGAAGACCAATTAACACTAATTAGGTCAATTGACAACATGATTGGGTATAAAAAGAGCTTCTCAGAGTGTCAGTGTCTCTCAGAAGCCAAGATGGTAAGAGGATCACCAATTCCACCATTGTTGCGCAGAAAGATAGTGCAGCAATACCAGAATGGTGTTACCCAGCGTAAAATAGCAAAGACTTTTAAGTTATCATCATCAACCGTGCATAACATCATCAAAAGATTCAGAGAATCTGGAACAATCGCTGTGCGTAAGGGTCAAGGCCGTAAAACTCTACTGGATGCTCGTGATCTCCGGGCCCTTAAACGTCACTGCACCTCAAACAGGAATGCCACTGTCAAGGAAATAACAGAATGGGCTCAGGAATACTTCCAGAAAGCATTGTCAGTGAACACAATCCACCGTGCCATCTGCCGTTGCCAGCTGAAACTCTACAGTGCAAAGAGGAAGCCATTTCTAAGCAAGCTCCACAAGCTCAGACGTTTGCACTGGGCCAGGGGTCATTTAAAATGGAGTGTGGCAAAATGGAAGACTGTTCTGTGGTCAGATGAGTCACGATTTGAAGTTCTTTATGGAACACTGGGACGCCATGTCATCCGGACCAGAGAGGACAAGGATAGCCCAAGTTGTTATCAACGCTCCGTTCAGAAGCCTGCATCACTGATGGTATGGGGTTGCATGAGCGCTTGTGGCATGGGCAGCTTGCATGTCTGGAAAGGCACCATTAATGCAGAGAACTATGTTCAGGTTCTAGAACAACATATGCTCCCATCTAGACGTCATCTCTTTCAGGGAAGACCCTGCATTTTTCAACAAGATAATGCCAGACCACATTCTGCAGCAATCACAACATCATGGCTACGTAGGAGAAGGATCCGGTACTGAAATGTCCAGCCTGCAGTCCAGATCTTTCACCTATAGAGAACATTTGGCGCATCATAAAGAGGAAGGTGCGACAAAGAAGGCCCAAGACGATTGAACAGTTAGAGGCCTGTATTAGACATGAATGGGAGAGCATTCCTATTTCTAAACTTGAGAAACTGGTCTCCTCTGTCCCCAGACGTCTGTTGAGTGTTGTAATAAGAAAGGGGGGATGACACACAGTGGTAAAAATGGATTTGTCCCAACTTTTGGGGGATTTATTGACGCCATGAAATTTTGAAACACATTTTTCCCTTAAAATGATACATTCTCTCAGTTTAATTTTTTGATCTGTGATTCTATTCTGAATAAAATATTAAATGTTGGCACCTCCACATCATTGCATTCAGTTTTTATTCACAATTTGTTTAGTGTCCCAACTTTTTTGGAATCCGGTTTGTACATACGTTTCAAAAAACAAGTCGTAGCATGCATCAGCTAAACCTAATGTGTGACATGAGGCTGGCAGGTACCGGCTGGGTCCATGTGAGTGAAGAAGCGATGAGGCGGCTGTACGTGGGCAGCTTGACCCATTAGGTGACCCAGAAGGATCGGTTTAGAAAAGTTGGGGAGGTGAAACATGTGGAGCTGTGGACCAGGATAGGCGAGGACGGTGTTCCTTATAAAACCTTCAGCTACATCAACATTTCAGATGCTGATCTGAAGAAATGTTTGATGATTCTTAACAAATCCAAATGGAAAGGAGGAACTCTGCAGATTGAAGCTGCCGAGGAGTTTCCTCCACAGCTTGGATCAGGAGCGGCAGGAAGCAGCAGAGCAGCGTCTCCATCTGCAGCTGAACATGAGAAGATTTTGGACTCGCTGAGCAAAGCAGAAGAAAACTTCATGAAGGCTGCGGTGCAGAGGACCAAAGTACCAGGACACAAGGTTCATTCATCCTGTACTTCCTGTTTGACTCCAGACCTGAACGAGCCGGAAGTGCTGAATGTTTTTAGGTTAGGAGCAGATTGAATCAGAAATCCAGACACAATTAAAAAGTTTACGCAAAATCTTCAAACTCTGAGGATTTGAGTTTCTGGACAAGAATGAAAACAAATCATGTGATCAGGTGTCAAATGAAGTTTAATACAAACTAAGAAGAACAACATGAAAATATTCCATCACATCTACAGCTTCATGTTTGTTATGAACCCAAATACATCTCCAACTTCCTGTTTCACATCACTGAGGTTCAAACTGATCAAACAGGTTGAACTTTAGGAAGAACATCAGAGCTGCTGTTGGACCACTGAGATCTTGTCTGCTCGTATTTTAACTTTATATGTAGTGTCAATGTACAGAAACATCTTGTCAGTGAAGGTGTGTGTGAAGGTGTGTATGTGTGTGTTTGTATCAGGATCAGAGAACGACAGCTTTCCTCCATTCCAGTCCAGATTCATTCTGATCCTCTGGAACTTTTTATCAACTGGGAGATCTTTGACAGGACCTCCTGGTGCCTGTTCTCTGTATTCACCTCGAGCGAACAGCAATCTCCATAATCCAGACCATAAGTTTCTCTTCCTCTGGACTGACTCTGCTACCACGCCAAGTGTCCAATCTCCACCGTGTCCAACTTCAACAACCCAGCTGTGATCTCCTGAGTTAAAACCCTCAGAACTCAAAACAGAATACCATAATCTTAATCTCTCAGGATTATCAGGAAGCTGCTGTTTGTCTCCTATTGTCACACTGGTCAGATCTTTAGACAGGATGAGTTCTGGACAAGCCGTGTTTGGGTCCAGAATGATGGGGGTGTAGGAGACCACGTCCTTCATGTTGTTCCAGATGTTGAAGGCCAGGTTGCCCAGGTGTTTGGCCTGGTCTATCAGAGCTCCTGAGGGCAGCTGTGGATCCTCCAGCAGGGGGCAGCACTGGACTCTTTCCACTGCAGCCTTGTAGTTGTGCAGGAAGGAGACATCTTCAGCTCTCAGCTCCTCCTCTGTGGCTCTGACTGTGTCTGAAAGAGCTGCCATCTCTCTGCTCAGAGCCTCCATCTTCTCCTTCATCAGCCCACTCTTCTGCTCCTCTTCCTCCCTCAGAGCAGCCAGCCTGGCCTCCTCTTCCTCTGTTAGAAACTGGTGAAGCTTCTTAAACTGCTCCTTAATCTGACTCTCTGTGAGTCGGGCCTGGACCTTCACATGTTCTGCTGTCTGATCAAACTCAGAATGAACTTTCTTCTGGACCTCCAGCTTCTTCTTCAGTGGTTTCAGGGATCTCAGCAGATCCTCTCTGTTTTCCTCTGCAGCTTCATCGATGGGTCTGAACCTGTGGTCGGTGTGTTTCTTCGAGTCTTTGCAGACGAGACATACTGGTTCCTGATGGTCCAGACAGAAGAGCTTGAGTTTCTCAGAGTGCAGACTGCAGAGAGACTCTGACAGTCTCTGACGTTTCTCCTGTAAGAAGGACTCACAGAGGTTCTTCAGAGCCAGATTACAGGCTGGATCCACATTTGAAGATCTCTTCCTACAAACAGGACACTCATGTGTTGGTCTCTCTCTCCACCAGTTCTCCAGACAGACTTTACAGAAGCTGTGACTACATGACAGAATAACAGGATCTCTGAAGACCTCCTGACAGACCGGACAGCAGAGATCCTCCTCGGACCTGGAAGCCATTTAGACGTGAAGCTGAAAGCAGCAGACAGGAAGTGGTCAGTCGTGGCTCCCCATCTCCTCTAAAGTCTCTCAAACTGTCTCTGAATGACCCTGATGCATGCTCAATAATCCAGAAAAATCTAAAAAAGCTAAGTCTGGTCCTCTGGACATTCAAAAAACAAAACAAAGCAAAAAAAATTGTAGAAACGTTTCGTCTTTCGTCCGAAAGATTTCCTCAGTCTGAGAAGCTGTATTCAGCTCAGTCTTATAAATAGCACTAGCCTGGTTAAAACCAGACCCTTGTCCTTCACTTCGCTTTGGGTCTGGGACTTCTCATAGACAAGGATTTCTCCGGTAGATTCTCCGGTAGATTTTTGACCGGACCAATCAGAGAACAGAAGGCGGAGTTTTGTTAGTTTAGCCTGGCGAGGTCCAGGCTATCAGATAAATAGCTCAGAAACCACTCGGTGGATATTTTTTCTGCTACCAGTGTGTAATTATATGGCTCTAATTTACTGACTGTTGGCCTAGATTAAACATTTGAGATAAAATTCGATTTTTTATCATTTATTTTCGTAGCGCACCCGAGGCTGTTTGGAAAATGTCAAACCGAAACTATTTAAATCCAGCAGATTTGACCATTTCGTGAATTGATTTAGGAACTGTTAAGCTCAGGAACACTTCTGATATAACGTCAGCTAAGAAATATATTTTTTATCAGCAGAGAAATAATAGTTTTTTACCTTGTTTTATTGAAAATTCCTTCGTGGCGGCAGCCATTTTGAATGACGACGTCAGTCGACATCGTTCAAAACTCCGCCTTCTGCTCTCTGATTGCTCAGGAACACTTCTGATATAACGTCAGCTAAGAAATATATTTTTCTCAGCAGAGAAATAATAGTTTTTTACCTTGTTTTATTGAAAATTCCTTCGTGGCGGCAGCCATTTTGAATGACGACGTCAGTCGACGTCGTTCAAAACTCCGCCTTCTGTTCTCTGATTGGTCCGGTAATCCGCCTTCTGTTCTCTGATTGGTCCGGTCAAAAATCTACCGGAGAAATCGTTGTCTATGAGAGAAGTCCCAGACCCTAGTCCAAAGCGAAGTGAAGGACAAGGGTCTGGTTTTAACCANAATTTAAATCCAGCAGATTTGACCATTTCGTGAATTGATTTAGGAACTGTTAAGCTCAGGAACACTTCTGATATAACGTCAGCTAAGAAATATATTTTTTATCAGCAGAGAAATAATAGTTTTTTACCTTGTTTTATTGAAAATTCCTTCGTGGCGGCAGCCATTTTGAATGACGACGTCAGTCGACGTCGTTCAAAACTCCGCCTTCTGTTCTCTGATTGCTCAGGAACACTTCTGATATAACGTCAGCTAAGAAATATATTTTTTCTCAGCAAAGAAATAATAGTTTTTTACCTTGTTTTCATGAAAATTCCTTCGTGGCGGCAGCCATTTTAACTGACGACGTCAGTCGACGTCGTTCAAAACTCCGCCTTCTGTTCTCTGATTGGTCCGGTAATCCGCCTTCTGTTCTCTGATTGGTCCGGTCAAAAATCTACCGGAGAAATCGTTGTCTATGAGAGAAGTCCCAGACCCTAGTCCAAAGCGAAGTGAAGGACAAGGGTCTGGTTTTAACCAGGCTAAAATAGCACCCTCTCACAGTGGATCGACCAGTTGGCTGATGACAGCCTGAAACCAGTTGCTCACATGATTGAACCTACGATCTTCCAATCACAGGCCCACCGTCTCTAACCACTGCACCACCACTCCCCCTCCACAATGCTGTTATTGCTAGTATCACTCAGCCCTCTGTGAATAGCAAACAACCATCAGGGTGTTAACGATCCATCGTTAGGCTGATGGTCCTCCTTGATCATGTGAGCAGCTGGTATCAGGCTGTCATCAGCAAACTGGTCGATCCACTGTGAGAGGGTGCTATTTATAAGACTGAGCTGAACACAGCTTCTCAGACTGAGGAAGTCTTTCGGACGAAAGACAAAACGTTTCTACAAATTTTTTGCTTTGTTTTGTTTTTTGAATGTCCAGAGGACCAGACTTAGCTTTTTTAGATGTCTCATGAGTTTTTGCTCTGACTCACCTTCAGGTGGAGCAGCTGGAAGCAGAAGGTTTTCTCTCCTGCAGCTGGACTCAGAAGAAGCTGAGAGTTTGGTCTGAAGGTCCGTGTTGCATAAAGTGAATATCAGAAGGCCAGAACTGAGCTGGACTCAGAAGAAGCTGAGAGTTTGGTCTGAAGGTCCGTGTTGCATAAAGTGAATATCAGAAGGCCAGAACTGATGTTAAATGATTTATTGAAGCCGTCCGTGTCATCAACCAACTTAAGAGCAAAAACAAATTCTGACAATTAGTTATTTTACCATCAGTTCTGCAGAGATCATTACATTAGTACATTTATTTACTTTAATACTTTTCAAATTATTCAGTTTACTTTAAATACACTGATGCATGCTCAATAATCCAGGTAGAAAAATCTAAAAAAGCTAAATGGTCCTCTCTGGACATTCAAAAAACAAAACAAAACAAAACAAAAAATTTTGTTTTGTTTTGTTTTTTGAATGTCCAGAGGACCAAACTTAGCTTTTTTTAGTGAAGGGAATTCAGCTTGTGTCAATAAGCCAGGCGTCTCTTGAAAGCGACAGAGACACAGGTTACAGAAATAATCAGTACTGCATTCAGGATTAACGTTTGTGTGCACACAAAGGCCAATAAGCAGAACTGACCTGTCGCGTTGAGATCGTCCCTGGATGCTATGTCTACTGTATATGGGGTGGCATGCAGTATCATAAAGATACTCTGAGGTTCTTCTGGTCCCTGATTGGCCAATCCACTGATAAGGCTTGGTTGCCTGCAGGATAATCAGAGATATATGAGAGACCTCAAGGTCTCCTGAAGACCTGATGTTTGTGGTTCTGTGTGTGTGTGTGAAAGTCAGTTAGAAAAGTTTAGACTAGTTTCGAATGTGTCTGTGTACGTTTATACTGTCAATTTATGTCTAGTTGCACTAATTGTTCCATAGTGGATTATGTGTGTGCTTTACATATAACGTGTACAGTATATTTAGTTCTGTAAGCTTGTGTGACTCTGTTCATCTGCCCATCCCCC
>JBBPBX010025547.1:20998-38791 GCA_038048925.1 Garcialebias charrua
CCTAAACACATGATGCCTGCATTCTCTTTGTTTAATGATCAGGTGAGTTTTATAAATGCACTAAGTCTACTTGTGTGGGATAATATATTGTCTAAAACTACTGTAAGGCACGTAAAACACGAGTGCATAAACACTTGATTATATAACACTTAAAAGCAGTTGTGATTATACCATTGATTATAAAACACTTGTGACATTGTTTAAATCAGTATAAAAGTGTATAAAAGCATAATATCCTTCATTAGATACTTTAAATACAGTTACAAACCTTGTTCCACTATCAACTGAAGCTAAACTTGAGTTGCTTTTAACCTTTTCCGTGATATTTTCTGTGTTTGCCGCCAAACGCGTGGCTCCAACCGGCCCTGAACGTCCCATCCGCCTGAACAGGGGACCGTGAAGCGAATATGGAAGCTATTATGTCTCATATTTCAAATTAAAATGGATTAATGGAAATGCTTTTTAGTTTCCAAATAAAGCTGCATGTTTTGACTCAGAAATAAAATTTTAAATGAATAATCCAAACTGCATTTTCATTTTCTTCTTCAAGACTGCTCAATTTGTAAATTTATTAAAATGATAAATAAAATAACATTTAAAGGAGACCACATATTCAAAATTCACTTTTTACTCAACTTTGGGTATGTACGTCATAAAAAAACTGCTAGGGACAAAAAAATGCACCCAGTGGTTTATCTACTCTAAGTATATTTATTTATCTTTGATAGAAACACTTCGTTTTCACTTCCTACGGTTTGTGATGTCACAAAACGCAGCCACAACCTCAACCTTTGTCCCGCCCCGTCACCTAGCAACCCCTGGTGATGCTCCACCCACTTCAGTATGAAAGAGGTGATGGTTGTTTTTCCTTATTTCATGTCAGCACATGTCATAGAGTCTAGCCAGCTAACGTGAGCGTTGCGAAGATTCTCTAACCCTCCTGACCCAGATAATGGCATAGTTTTCAGATGGGAGTCTTGAATGAACAGCGATGCAGCATGTTGCAATGTGTGTGTGTGTGTGTTGGTTTATGTGTCATAGCAGGCCAGACTACATACCGCTAAACCACATTAACAAACCTGTGTGTGTGTGTGTGTGCGCGCGCTGATCGAGGGAGACAGCTATGGAGTTTTAACGCTGTCATTAGGGGGGAGAGCAAATACACACCCTCGAGTGAACAAATGAGACCCTCGAGAGAACAAATGAGACCCGCGCGAGCGCAAATCAGACCCCGTGAGCGTGTGTGTGTGTGTCCGCTGCGAGTGACATCCGCTCCCTCCAGCGCAGCGCACAGGGGGAGGGAGGGAGACGTATTACAGAGGAAAAATTAAAAATGACACGACAACTTGTACACGTCTGATCTGTCCCACAATAAATACGTCGCGGTCCAGTTCAGCTCAGCTATACAGGTAGTCCCCGACTTACGAGCGAGTTCCGTTCCTCCGAGGCGCTCGTAAAGCGAAAATTCGTAACTTGGAACGGCCGCCACGTGTCTCGTAAGTCCGGAATTTCGCTCGTAAGTTGGAACGGTTTTGCTAGCGCGACTACAAACACTCGTTTTTCATCGAAAAACTGCTTACGAGTGCATAAAAATGATCGGAAACGTGTGTCCACATGTTTAGCTAACGAACTGTGGTGAAAAAACACAGAAAAACTCTGTATTTTTTGCGTTTTTTCCAAAAATTCGCCAGCTCGTAAGTCCGGAACCTCGTAGGTCAGAGCGCTCGTAAGTCGGGGACTACCTGTACAGGGCTCTGGGTGGCAGTAACGTGAGTTTAGACATCCTCGTCTGCCTTTGGAGGGCGGAGTTAATGTAAACAGATCTTTGAAGGGCGTGGCCACGAGATCTCATTATCATAAACCAGTCGTTCAAAACGAAAGTTAGAAATGGCAGAATTAAAAAGGGTATACAATTGATTATCTAAGAATTATTTTGTGTATTAAATTGAATGAACATTGTCAGGATAGCCCAAAGACATACCATAAAAATTTTAAAAACCTATCTGTGGTCTCCTTTAACATTTAATTTTCAAAATATGTCATAGTAAAAATTGACCAAAATTCATTTTGAAATGTCAATTTTGAAAATTAAAATGAAATAGCAGAAATGCTTTTTCATTTCAAAGTCAAGCTGCCTTTTTTGACTCTTAAATAAAATTAAAAATAAATCATTTTCATTTTCTAAATCAAGACTGCTCATTGTGTAAATTAATTAAAATGATAAATAAAATAAACTTTAACATTTAATTTTCAAAACATGTCCCAGTAAAAAGTGACCAAAATTCATTTTGAAATGTCAAATTTCAAAATTAAAATGTATTAGCAGAAATGCTTTTTCATTTCAAAGCCAAGCTGTTTTTTTAAACTCATAAATAAAATTAAAAATAAATCATTTTCATTTTCTTCTTCAAGACTGCTCATTGTGTAGCAGAACTGCAGAGGAAACTAAGAACAATTTGCATTTTCATTTTCACTCTCAACCCTGCTCAAAGTGTAACATTAATCAATCTCAGTTGGCAATTCCAAGTGGCTGCTTCACAACACCCACTGAATCACTGATTGGCTGTTTTAGCAGCAGGCAGAGTTTTAGACAGGAGGACAGTGTCCTGCTGCCGCTGGTTGGTTAAACCGATGTCTCCCTCCAGTGTGCGCGCACACACAGCTGCTTCGCTGCAGAGGCTGCAAATCTATAGATGTTAGTGTTACTGAGTTTAATTTATGTTAATAACTGATTATAAATCCTGATGGCCAGGTGCTGGCACTGTCCTCAGACAGCGTAAGGCGATCATTCATCAAGATTAACGCCCGGAAGGCCTCTGGTCCTGACAACATACCTGGTCGTGTGCTGAAGGACTGTGCAGGGGAACTCGCAACGGTCTTCACGGACATCTTTAACATCTCACTGAGCCAGGCCATCGTCCCCACCTGTTTCAAAGCCACCACCATCATCCCTGTCCCAAAGAAGGCAACGCCCGCATGCCTCAATGACTATCGCCCAGTAGCACTCACCCCCATCCTGATGAAGTGCTTTGAACGGCTAGTCATGAAAAGCATCACATCTGTCCTCCCTGCCTCCCTGGATCCCTTCCAATTTGCATACCGACCTAATCGCTCAACCGACGATGCCATCTCCTCTGCCCTCCACACAGCTCTCACACATCTGGACACGAAAGACTCTTATGTTAGAATGCTGTTCATCGACTTCAGCTCGGCATTCAACACCATCATCCCCCAACAGCTCATCCTTAAACTGGACAGTCTGGGGCTGAACACCTCAATGTGTAACTGGCTGCTAGACTTCCTGACCGGGAGACCACAGACAGTACGGTCGGGAGTAACACATCTAGCACCATCACATTGAACACAGGGGCCCCACAAGGATGTGTGCTGAGCCCCCTTCTATTCACCCTGCTAACACACGACTGCACACCATCGTACAGCTCCAACCACTTCATCAAGTTTGCGGACGACACAACAGTGGTGGGTCTCATCAGCAACAACGATGAGACGGACTACAGGAACGAGGTGAGCCGCCTGGCCTTGTGGTGCGGACACAACAATCTCACTCTCAACGTGGAGAAGACAAAGGAGATTGTTGTGGACTTCAGGAAGAGGGATGCCCAACATGCCCCTCTGACCATCAACAGCACCGCAGTGGAGAGAGTAGACAGCACCAAGTTCCTGGGAGTGCACGTCTCAGAGGACCTGTCCTGGAGCAGGAACACTGCATCACTGGCCAAGAAGGCTCACCAGCGTCTCTACTTTCTCCGCAAGCTGAAAAGGGCTGGAGCTTCAACCCCCATCATGTGCACCTTCTACAGAGGTGCCATAGAAAGTGTCCTGACCAGCTGCATCACTGTGTGGTTTGGTGCATGTACTGCATCCTGCCGCAAGAGCCTCCAGCGCATTGAGAGCAGCTGAGAAGATCGTCGGCACCTCCTTCCCCTCACTGCAGGACTTACACAGCAACCGCCTCACTCGGAAAGCCCTCTGCATGGCAGGTGATCCCACACACCCACTACACAGCTGCTTCAGACTGCTGCCATCAGGGAGGAGACTGAGGAGTCTCCAGGCTCGAACCAGCAGACTGAGAGACAGCTCTGTTCATCAGGCAGTCAGGATGCTAAACACTCTGCCTGCTCTGCCTCCCCTCCCATTTGAACTGCCTTAACACAAAAAACTTTCTCACACATTACCACACAACACAAAGATTTTAACACTGGACTCTGTGTCATCAAACGGGTTATTCACTAAACTCTCGGTCATGTGCTCATTCAGTTTGCACTACTTCTCATATTTGCACTAATGTTTGTATTACATTACTGCCTATAGTCATACTACTGTTTACATTCACTGTTTACATTTTACTACTGTTTACATTTATTACTACTGTTTACATTTATTACTACTTTACATTTACACTACTTTTATAATAATAATAATAATAAACTTTATTTGTATAGCACCTTCCTACAATGCCTTGCATTGACCAAGGTGCTTAACAGGATAAAAAGATGAATAAACTGGAACAATAAATCAATGAAAATAGAATAAGAAACAGCAGTAATAAAAGAAGGCAATGGAAATAAAAATGCTACATATTAAAATACCAAAAATAATAAAAGTTACACACTGAAAGCTTTTTTGAACAAGTGGGTCTTCAGTCTGGTTTTGAACAGAGTCAGATCAGAGGTGGCACGCAGCTCAAGGGGGAGACTGTTCCAGGCTTTTGGGCCGGCAACAGAAAATGACCGGTCTCCCCATTGTTTGTACCTTGAGCGAGGCACCTCCAGCAGGTGTTGACTGGCAGATCGTAAAGCTCTGCTGGGGTGATGGACTTCCAAAAGTTCTGAGATGTAGAGAGGTGCAAGTCCATTCAGAGCTTTGAAAACAAACAGCAGCAGCTTGAACTGTATCCTGAACTGAACCGGGAGCCAGTGTAGAGAGGACAGGACAGGAGTGATGTGTTCATATTTTCGTGTGTTGGTCAAAAAGCGCGCGGCAGAGTTCTGTACAAGCTGTAAACGGGAGATGGAGGATTGATTAATACCAACATACAAAGCATTACAATAATCAAGTCTGGAGGTCACAAAGGCATGGATGGCCTTCTCCAGATCACCACGGCTGAGAAATGACTCATCATGATATCTACACTACTGCTGATACATATACAGTATTCTCTGACTAGCCTTATTTAAGGATGCCCAATGTGCCTTATGTGCCTTACTGCATATGCCACTTTGCCTCTATACCAACATCAACTACCTCATACATATACTGTGTACATTAACTCATATGCTGCTTTGCCACTCTTTGCAAATGTCAATGCTAGAACCTTCAGTTTATTTTATAGATATACTTTTTATACTACTATGCAAAAACTCAGGACAGTATTACACTTTTATTATTTCATTTTATGCTTATGTTCATTAAATGTTTAGTGTTTTAGTGTTGGTGTAAATTTTCATACTTTTATACTACTATGCAAAAACTCAGGACAGTGTTACACTTTTACTATTTTATGCTTATGTTTATTAAATGTTTTAGTGTTTTAGTGTTTAAATGGTTACTGTTGCACCGAGGGACTGAGAGAAACGCAATTTCAATCCTGTGTATGTCCTGTACATATTGCAGTTCTGACAATAAAGTTGACTTTGACTTTTTGACTTTGACTAAATCGGTATTTTACATGGGTGTAGCCAGGATTTTCTAAGGGGCAATTCCTTAAAAGCAAAACTGGAACTACAATATGCAACATACCTGTTGTTCAATGGTTAGAGCATTGGGTTTCAGTTCTAAGCCTTTTCTTGACTGGGGTTCGAATCTCACTCGGGGCAACTTATTTTACGTTTGTTTTTTATTGGAGAAAAAAAAGGAGTTTGTGTTAACCACAGGCATAAACACAAACTTCTTCTTTTTTTTTTTCCAATAAAAGACAAACGTAAAATAAGCTGTCCCGAGTGAGATTCGAACCCCAGTCAAGAAAAGGCTTGGAACTGAAACCCAACGCTCTAACCATTGGACCACTGGGTATGTTACATGTTATAGTTCCAGTTTTGCTTTTAAGGAATTGCCCCTTAGAAAATCCTGGCTACGCCCATGTAAAATACGCTGATTTATAACCAGTTATTAACAGAAATTAAACTCGGTAACACTAACATATATAGATTTGCAACCTCTGCAGCGGAGCAGCTGTGTGTGCGCACACACTGGAGGGAGACATCTGTTTAACCAACCAGCGGCAGCAGGACACTGTCCTCCTGTCTAATGGTACATCCAGACCGAACGCGATTTCAACTTCAAAAAAGCTCAACACGCACGCAAGTGGACGCACTTTGTGTCCAGACCAAAAAGCCAGAAGCGAAACTACCCAGAAAACTGCTGCGCAGGGTTGCCAGATAAAAATTAATTAATCATCTAGTACTGTTGCTTATTTTTTATTTTTTTTTACCCAAACTGTCATATTTGCTGCGTGAGGGTCTGATAAGATTAATAATGTGTTGAGTTTAGTGAACATTTGCACTGAAAAGGGGTAAAAATAAAAAAATAAAAAAATAAAATTCATGTTTATCTGGCAACCCTGCTGCTGCGGGGGTGTGGGGGAGGAGCTTACCGGTGTACCGAGTCGTCAATGCACTCCGCGAGGTGAGGAGCTCTTTATTTCTGTCTCTGTGGAGCAGACTTGACTGGTTGTGAAGGAATTGTCGCGAACACACAGCTACAATGAGTTTCTCTTCCATATTCCATGACTCCGCGGGTTTTTTCTGTGTTCCACAAACAATACGTCACATGCGCAATGGTTTCCGCGTCACTGGTTTCCGCGTCACATAGGGACTCTCCCCCTGACCCCCTCTCTTCTCCCCCGACTCTCCCTGATTGGTTGACACACCAACCAATCGGGTAGAGTTTGAGCGGCGTTTGAAAGTTGAACGGCGAAATCTTCAGCATGTTGGAGGCGTGCTTTGGAGGTTGACGCGGGTTCACGTGCACGGAAATCGCTCTCCAGCACGCTCAACACGCACGCGACGTGACGCAAGACGCCAGGAGGCTGCTGGAGGTGCGTCCACCATAGACTTTGCATGTAAACTGGACGTTCCTGCAGTAGAAAACGCATTCGGTCTGGATTCACCATTAAACTCTGCCTGCTGCTAAAACAGCCAATCAGTGATTCAGTGGGCGTTGTGAAGCAGCCAATTGGAATTGCCAACTGAGATTGAATAATGTTACACTTTGAGCAAGGTTCAGAGTGAAAATGAAAATGCAAATTGTTCTTAGTTTCCTCTGCAGTTCTGCTATGAGCAGTCTTGAAGAAGAAAATGAAAATGATTTATTTTTCATTTTATTTATGAGACAAAAAAGGCAGCTTGACTTTGAATGAAAAAGCTTTTTTGCTAATACATTTTAATTTTCAAATTTGACATTTCAAAATGAATTTTGGTCACTTTTTACTGGGACATGTTTTGAAAATTAAATGTTAAACGTTATTTTATTTATCTTTTTAATTAATTTACACAATGAGCAGTCTTGATTTAGAAAATGAAAATGATTTAATTTAAATTTTATTTATGAGACAAAAAAGGCAGCTTGACTTTGAAATGAAAAAGCATTTCTGCTATTTCATTTTAATTTTCAAAATTGACATTTCAAAATGAATTTTGGTCACTTTTTACTAGGACATATTTTGAAAATTAAATGTTAAACGTTATTTTATTTATCATTTTAATTAATTTACAAATTGAGCAGTCTCGAAGAAGAAAATGAAAATGCAGTTTGGATTATTCATTTTAAATTTTATTTATGAGTCAAAAAATGCTGCTTGACTTTGAAATGAAAAAGCATTTCTGCTAATCCATTTTAGTTTTAAATATGTGACATAACCGCTTCCATATTTAAATTCATAAGGTGTTTTAAAACGGCATTCATGCACTTTGATTCACATGGACTAGCTGTTAGCTCTTTATTCCAGTCAGAAAATATTTTTAAACTTGCCAAACGTTGAAAAAGATATATCCGATATAAAGATATATATATATATCCGTTACAGGTAAGACATTAAATGTTCATAACCTTCTCCACAGAAGCCTTAAATTATCCCTTTAGAACATTAACATACTGTACTTCTAATCTTATGACTTGTTTAAGATAAGGTAACTTTTCATAAATATTAGGACAGAAACAGGGGTGGACAGGTCAAACGGGAACAAAATACTTTTACCACTTTTTGAGGTTTTTTTTGCATCAGGAGAAGTTTAGCCCATTTCCAGAGAGAGTCATAGTCTGAGTTGATCAGAGGGCCTCGTAGGGGGAGTGCCGCTGTGTCTCCAAGGGTGTGACAGCAGTATGTGAGTCGGACCTGGTCCCGGGGCCACCAGCCCCCCAGGGCCCCCTGCAGGCCGGCTACAATAGCAACCCCAGGGTGGGTGCCATAGCTGGGATTCCCACCCGTAACCAGGACACCTTCACCCGGGGCACAGACACACTGGCAGCAGCCACACAATCAATTCATCAATCTCTGAAGGGAGTGGAAACTTAAAAAAAAAAAAAGGCCACAGCAGGCACTTCTCACAGTTTGGCTGCAGGACAGGGCCACCAGGACTGACACGGAGGTGGACACCACGAAGGCCATGTAAAAGGTCAAACCCTGCGAGCAAAACATGGAAGCGTCGCGTATTTACAAAAACTAGTTGTACATACAGATTTGCTGGGATCCATGCAGCTCACTGAAACAGTGCACGTCTAGATACTTTCAGTGTCTGATGAAGCAAAGCATAATAATGTGAAAATTAATGGTTGTTGTTTATTTTACAAAGATAAACTATGAAGAGATTTGCTGGTACCCTTAAATAGATAATCTTTTTTTTTTTGCAGTAAACTGCTTTTATTTTGGCTGCTCCCTTCTGCAGATGTCCCCAATATGATCAAACTTGCATTTGGCAAATGTTTTACAGTACATTACTCTGAAAGCCTATCTTGGTGCAATCTGGGCTCGAACCTGCAGCTTCAGAATAAAAAAATTGTAGCTCTGACCACTGAACTACCACAACCTATATTTTACATTGAGTCAGAGTCAGAGAATCTTTATTATCATTCGCACCACATGTGATATACATGTGATGAAACGAGATTATGTACACAGGGTCCCAGTTACATCCAACAATAAAATGTAAAAGAAAAACAGTAATAACATCTAGGATATAAACTAAGAAAAACATCAACTAAAAATACACTAAGCACTGATATCATAGAAAACAAACAGCAGCACGAACATGAGTCTGTACGAGCAGATGGGCACGAATGAACACAGCAACATGAAACAGATTTTTGTTTTTGTTTGACCTGAATTAGTTTTTCGTCAGCCACTCTGCCTATTCAAAGAGAACAAAACAGCCACTGGATTGGTGCTGTGGCAGCAGTCATCTTCCAATGGGAGAGTTGGGGGTTCGGATCCACCAGCAGTCACATGCTGAAGTGTCCCTGGGCAAGACACTGAACCCCTCATTGCCTCTGATGTGTGTCCCATTGGTGTATGAATGTGATAAGCACTGATTATTCTCTGTATAGATCTAGTGTATTGTATGAATGGGTAAATGAGGACACAGATTGTGTTGTAAAGAGCTTTGAGTATCTTGATCAGACAGAAAAGTGCTATATAAGTACTTTGTACAGTCCATTTATTACCATTTAAAAATTACTGTTGCATGCACCCAACTGAATATGGAGCAGAGAAAGTTAAGCCGTCTGAAAGTTTCAGAAAGAGCATTCATTCAACCTTTATTTAGACAGGTTAATCCTATTGAGCCTCGGGGACTCATTTACAACGTGGAGAAGACAAAGGAGATTGTTGTGGACTTCAGGAAGAGGGATGCCCAACATGCCCCTCTGACCATCAACAGCACCACAGTGGAGAGAGTGGACAGCACCAAGTTCCTGGGAGTGCACGTCTCAGAGGACCTGTCCTGGAGCAGGAACACTGCATCACTGGCCAAGAAGGCTCACCAGCGTCTCTACTTTCTCCGCAAGCTGAAAAGGGCTGGAGCTTCAACCCCCATCATGTGCACCTTCTACAGGGGTGCCATAGAAAGTGTACTGACCAGCTGCATCACGGTGTGGTTTGGTGCATGCACTGCATCCTGCCGCAAGAGCCTCCAGCGCATCGTGAGAGCAGCTGAGAAGATTGTCGGCACCTCCTTGCCCTCACTGCAGGACTTACACAGCAACCGCCTCACTCGGAAAGCCCTCTGCATGGCAGGTGATCCCACACACCCACTACACAGCTGCTTCAGACTGCTGCCATCAGGGAGGAGACTGAGGAGTCTCCAGGCTCGAACCAGCAGACTAAATGACAGCTCTGTTCATCAGGCAGTCAGGATGCTAAACTCTCTGCCTGCTCTGCCCTCCCTCCCACTTGTACTGCCTTAATCACAAAAAACTTTCACACACCACCACACAACACAAAGATTTTAACACTGGACTCTGTGTCATCAAAACGGGTTATTCACTCAACTCACGGTCATGTGCTCATTCAGTTTGCACTACTTCTTATATTTGCACTAATGTTTGTATTACATTACTGCCTATAGTCATACTACTGTTTACATTCACTGTTTACATTTATTACTACTGTTTTCATTCAATACTACTGTTTACATTTATTACTACTGTTTACATTTACACTACTTTTTATATCTACACTACTGCTGATATATATATTTTTTACTAGCCTTATTGCATATGCCACTTTACCTCTATACCAATATCAACTACCTCATACATATACTGTGTACATAAACTTCATATGCTGCTTTGTCACTCTATTACAAATGTCAATGCCAGAACTTTCATTTTATTTTATAGATATACTTTTTACACTTTTATACTACTATGCAAAAAACTCAGGACAGTATTACACTTTTGTTATTTCATTTTATGCTTATGTTTATTAAATGTTTAGTGTTTTAGTGTTGGTGTAACTTTTCATACTTTCATACTACTACTATGCAAAAACTACTATGCAAAAACTCAGGACAGTATTACACTTTTATTATTTCATTTTATGCTTATGTTTATTAAATGTTTCAGTGTTTTAGTGTTTAAATGGTTACTGTTGCACCGAGGGACTGAGAGAAATGCAATTTCAATCCTGTGTATGTCCTGTACATATTGCAGTTCTGACAATAAAGTTGACTTTGACTTTGACTTTGACAAGAGATACCTGATTTTAACAAAGAGTGCTGACAACAGTGGACAACAAAGACAATAATATCATAAAGGATGCGTACAAATTATTAGCAGTAAAGGCTGCAAGACCATTGCCATGTTCCTCTGACCACGACTGTTAATAATACTGAAAAATACAAATCTCCCAGGAAGTGGACGCAAGAGAAAATGCAATCCCAGACGGATCAGACGTGGAGCACAGATGAAAGAAAAAGAGCCAAGAAGAAACATTCAAAACCATTTAAACTGAACTCCAAGCAACTTCAAGGTATGGCCCTTTCTGACTGCACCATCCATCACTTTGAATCTTAATCAGCTCCATGGACGAAGACCTTGGAAGACTACAACTGATAGACAAACACAAAAATACAGACAGGAGTTTGTCAAAGTGCATGTTGACACGTCTCAAAGATTCTGGGCCTGATGAGACAGAACTGGAGCTTTTGGAAAGTCACATCCGTAATGTTTTTGTTGAACAGTTGAAGATATAAATGTATCCACATCTGTGTGTGTGTGTGTGTGTGTGTGTGTGTGTGTGTGTGTGTGTGTGCGTGCGTGTGCGTGTGCGTGATCACTGACAGCTGTCCAGCAATTTGAGCCATGATGTTGTGCCGTCTGCTATCCCACTAATAATGGTAGCTGGTTATTTAAATAGAGAAGATTGAAATGAAAAAATAAAATTTAAAACAGTTGCTATGTTTGAGTGAATGTGAGGTCCACCTGCAGCAGCTCTGAGATCTGAAGTGCAGCTGTCAGACTCTGTCTCCTCCTGCTGGACAGAAGACTGCTGAAATGATCCTGCACACACAAACTGCTACAAACTGCATCTTTTTATACACTTTGAAGTCTTTATGTAACAGGATGAAAATCAACAACGTTAGATCCACTTACATCAAACCCTGATGGGAAATTTCACACGATCTGGGATCTGTTTCAGCCATCTTCCCTGTAATTTTCAAAATCAAGATTTAACAGCTCATCCGTCAGAAGCACTTACTAATACTCATCTATTAGTCCCTATCTGTCCCCCACATCCCGCTCACAACTGAATGCTCAGGAATTGTAACCATTTTCCCCCCAAAATTAAGCATGCTCTTGTTTTGGGTTCAGAAGTCACTGGACTATCTGACAATGTGGCCCTTGTGACAGGCTGCTCCATACCCATCAAAGAGGTGATTAACCAGTTGACGGGGCTGTGGGGGACAATACTGCTTTTTACAGGGAGAACAGTGCAAGCACTCAGGCTGCGAGCACAACGCTGCATGCAGCAGCTGAACCAAAATAACTGCACACAAAGAGGCAGACAGGCTGAGCAACATGTTGTGTTGGAAGGTGCTGCTCACTGACTTTTATGATATTCAGCTTTGTGCATGCTTTAGTACATTGTGAGTTTAATTAATATTTATTAAGTGCACTTGAGATATTAGATTATTTTTTTGGAAGATTGAAGCTGCAGCTTGGAGGTGGAGGGGGGAAAAGGACGGACAGACCTCTGGTTGGTGAATAATTCTGGCTGTCGGCCAATCAGATGCCTCTCTCTGCGAGGGAAACCCCTGGATCACAAAAAGTTTTCTCTTTGGCAATTGATTTGATCAGTTTCACCAGAGCACCACTACAGAGGCATTTCTTTGAGTTGCCTGGATGATGTTTGACTTTCTGTATTCTGTCCTCAGAGCGGTTTGGAGGCTTCACTTGTGTGAAATGCTGAAACCTCTGTGAGGACGTTGGACATCACGATGGACCAGCTGAGAATCAGATTGTTTTGTGTAATTTTGTGGTTCAGGATCCCAACAGCGTATGTTCAAACACATGAAGGTTGGTGAATTTATATATATTTTTTTAAATATTAGAAACCTTGATTTCATTAATTCTACTGCTACACAAAAGCTCATCATCACCTAGTATTTATGAGCATTCATATCCTTAACACTTGAGACGTTAAAATATCTTTGGTAAACATAAAAAATTTTAATGATGTAAACTGATAACCATTTGTTTCCCATCCAGTCAGCTCAGCTCTTGTGCAAAGATATCTGGTTCAGTTCCTCCATGGGTCAATAAACTCTTACACAAGTCGCTGGTAAAAGATGTTTAAAATAAACTTACAAAGAGCCACTGAGAGCAAAAATTCTGAGTGCACCTTAATGTGACCATTTAAACAAAAAGTTTACAATGCACGGTAATCAATAGTCCCAAAGACATTAATGAGCATGGTTCATAAACATTTATAACCCTTAAAGCGGTCAAATTATATTGATCTTGAATGTAAGTTATAAATTTGCACTGAGTGGGCATTTTACTAAAGCTTAGAAATGTTAAACCGAAGTCATAAAATTCCACTAAAACAAAAAACAAAAAAATACGAAAACTCATTACCGGTAATTCACTGCTCTTAAACCTATTTGCTCAAACGTTTATGCATTTTGTCTTTTAGGAGTCACTGGGGTTCATTGTGCATTTTATTCTGATAGAAAAGTATTGCAGCTATTCAGAGGAAGCTCTGACTCTGTTCAGTTCCCTTATCAGTCAGTCACTTGGTGCAACATATTGCTATGGGAAATTGCGCCCCCGCACGATTACCTGAAGGAATAAACTCACGCCTTTATGGCCGGGGCGTCAGCGTCACGCCAGAGACCCCGCCCTCTGGGTATTTAAGACGCGGACGCCCATCCTACTTCCTCTTATTGCCATTCACCTTGCTAAACCTGAACTTCTCTTCGCGGGACTTCTCTGTTGTTTCATCGCTCGACCAGAGGTGAGCTCGCTCCCTACGCAGAGCGTACAGAGAATTCTTCTTGCATACTGCTGGGCTAGCGAAAGCTAGTCCGGCACATTTTTCCTTAACCCCGAAGTTTTTTCTTCTCCTCTCTCCGCAGACTGCTTTGCTCGACGGCGCTAACTGCGTCACATTGCTACCTCAGCTAAAATTCGTAGCAGGCTAGCCAGCGAAAGCGACGCAACAGAGGAGACGTCTCGAAAAAGAATTTTGGAAAGACTTGCTTGTCTTCTCTCGGACATGGCTCCAAAGAAAGGAAAGCGAAAGCCAAGACTTCCGAAAAAGGCTAGCAGGACGGCAAGCCCAACCTCGCGCGCCTGCCCCAGCGGTTGTGGCTTTTCCCTCTCGGCGACGGACTCCCATGAGGCCTGTCCTGTCTGCCTGGGGATGCTGCACGCGAAAATGGCGTTGGATGCGCCCGACTCATGCCCACACTGCAGCCAGATGCTGGAGGCAGTGAGGAGGCACCGGGCGGACTTGGTCGCCAAAGCCATGGACGCTGCTGCGGCGCCAACAGACCCGGACACTACTGAGCCTCTTGAGCTCAAGAGCATGGCTCTGGAGGACAGCACCCGAGTCGAATGGGGCGACAGCCCAGATGCGCTGGCTCCCATCGGGGACTTGACAGTCGACTTCGACACTCGAGGCATGATGAACGAGGACGAAATCTCGATA
Organism: Garcialebias charrua; assembly: GCA_038048925.1. Classification (NCBI taxonomy): domain Eukaryota; kingdom Metazoa; phylum Chordata; class Actinopteri; order Cyprinodontiformes; family Rivulidae; genus Garcialebias; species Garcialebias charrua. Next base: position 35,667 of record JBBPBX010025547.1, read on the forward strand.
TCAGCCTCAGGCGAATTCTCTGCGGACGACGCCGACATCGAGTACGACGAGCAAGGGGGAGACCTCTCTCGCACCCCAGCACCTGTGCTCCCGGAGACTGACTTTCCGATCCCTGCTCTGTTCGACTTGTGTCGCAGAGCAACGGACGCGCTGCAAATCCCGTGGCTGTCACGGTTTTACTCAGGGAGCATGAAAACCCAGTGGTGCAGACGGAAACGCAGGAGGCAGGCGGTTGTAAAAGTAATACTTTTAATAACACAAATAAACAAGGCTGTCGTGGCAGCAATACTCACAGGAGAGGAGCTGTGGCGAGAGACATGAGGGTTTACCAGATTACACCAGACTATGCACCGACAATGAAATGAGACACAGACAGGGCTTATATACACACAACTATGACGAGACATGATCACAGACACCTGGGGACAATCAACGGAGACACTCAACTAGGGACACAGAGCAGGACCGGAAAACTAACCTAAAACACGAAAGTTAACTGGTAAAACTAAGAGTGAAAACATGAGACTAAACTGGAAGGGAAACTAATAAACTAACTGACTACAGGATGACAACTAAGAGTGAATAAACATGAGACTAAACTGGAAACCTTAAAACTAACTGACTAACAGAGGGGGACGAAGGGAGCCAATCCTGACAGTACCCCCCCCTCAAAGACGCCCCCTGGCGTCCCCGAAGAACACCCCCAAAAAACAAGGCGGGTAGAGGGAGGCACCGCAGGAACGACGGGCACGAAAAAACACAAAGACAGGGGACATAACCCTAAGACACAGAACACAAGACACAGAACGCAAAAACGTCCAGGCGGGCAACGGCCCGTCCACCAGGTAGGTCAGGCGGTCGGCCAGGGCATCGCCCCGCAGGCAGGAGCCGGTCAGGCGGACGGCCGGGATGTCGCCCCCCAGGACAGAGCCGGTCAGGCGGTCGGCCGGGACGTCGCCCCCCAGGACAGAGCCGGTCAGGCGGTCGGCCGGGACGTCGCCCCTCAGGACAGAGCCGGTCAGGCGGTCGGCCGGGACGCCGCCCCTCAGGTAGGAGTTGGTCGGGCGGGCGGCCAGTCAGGCGGGCAGCAGGAAGGCAGCCCATCACCAGGAGCCTCCGTCGGTGACGAGGCCACAGGAAAGTCGAAGATGAGGGTAGGACCCCCCAGGGTCCACCCAAAACAGGAGCATCCTCATGCGGCGTTGTGACGCCCAGCCACAAGACGTCAATGGGCGTAGAGACGGGAGACGAGACGTCGTGGGAACCATCAAGTGTCAAGAGATCGTGGGAACCATCGAGCGTCGAGACGTCGGCAGGTGTAGAGACATCGGGCGTTGACGCGTCCCGAACGACCATTGGCACGGGGACGTCGTCGGGGACGTCTGGCAAAGAGACGGAGACGAGAGTCGAGGGGTCATCAAGCGTCAAGACCATGAACCTCGAGACGATGTCATCGAGTAACGAGGCGTCTGTGGCGTTGGGACCCTCTGGAGACATCGAGAGACCCTCTGGAGACGAGACCTCATGGGAGGTGACCACCAAGCCTCCCTCGGCACAGGTAACTGACGGGGATCCCTCCTGGGACCCCTCGGCACAGGGAACTGGAGGGGGTCCCTCCTGGGACCCCCGGGCACAAGGAACTGGAGGGGGTCTCTCCTGGGACCCCTCGGCACAAGGAACTGGAGGGGGTCTCTCCTGGGACCCCTCGGCACAAGGAACTGGAGGGGGTCTCTCCTGGGACCCCTCGGCACAAGGAACTGGAGGGGGTCTCTCCTGGGACCCCTCGGCACAAGGAACTGGAGGGGGTCTCTCCTGAGACCCCTCGGCACAAGGAACTGGAGGGGGTCTCTCCTGAGACCCCTCGGCACAAGGAACTGGAGGGGGTCTCTCCTGAGACCCCTCGGCACAAGGAACTGGAGGGGGTCTCTCCTGAGACCCCTCGACACAAGGAACTGGAGGGGGTCCCTCCTGGGACCCCTCGGCACAAGGAACTGGAGGGGGTCCCTCCTGGGACCCCTCGGGACCCTCCGAAGACGTGGACCCCTCGGGACCCTCCGAAGACGTGGACCCCTCGGGACCCTCCGAAGACGTGGACCCCTCGGGACCCTCCGAAGACGTGGACCCCTCGGGACCCTCCGAAGACGTGGACCCCTCGGGACCCTCCGAAGACGTGGACCCCTCGGGACCCTCCGAAGACGTCGAGGCGTCGGCGGCGCTGGGACCCTCAGGAGACGTCGAGGCGTCGGCGGCGCTGGGACCCTCAGGAGACGTCGAGGCGTCGGCGGCGCTGGGACCCTCAGGAGACGTCGAGGCGTCGGCGGCGCTGGGACCCTCAAGAGACGTAGAGGCGTCGGCGGCGCTGGGACCCTCAGGAGACGTAGAGGCGTCGGCGGCGCTGGGACCCTCCGGAGACGTAGAGGCGTCGGCGGCGCTGGGACCCTCCGGAGACGTAGAGGCGTCGGCGGCGCTGGGACCCTCCGGAGACGTAGAGGCGTCGGCGGCGCTGGGACCCTCCGGAGACGTAGAGGCGTCGCATGCGCCGGGACCCTCAGGAGACGTAGAGGCGTCGCAGGCACTGGGACCCTCTGCAGGCGTAGAGGCGTCGGGACCCTCTGCAGGCGTAGAGGCGTCGGGACCCTCTGCAGGCGTAGAGGCGTCGGGACCCTCTGCAGGCGTAGAGGCGTCGGGACCCTCTGCAGGCGTAGAGGCGTCGGGACCCTCTGCAGGCGTAGAGGCGTCGGGACCCTCTGCAGGCGTAGAGGCGTCGGGACCCTCTGCAGGCGTAGAGGCGTCGGGACCCTCTGCAGGCGTAGAGGCGTCGGGACCCTCTGCAGGCGTAGAGGCGTCGGGACCCTCTGCAGGCGTAGAGGCGTCGGGACCCTCTGCAGGCGTAGAGGCGTCGGGACCCTCTGCAGGCGTAGAGGCGTCGGGACCCTCTGCAGCTGGAAGCAGGGCAGCAGCGTCCCCTGGAGTCGGGGACAGGGCAGCGCCCTCTGGAGCCGGAGACGGCGGGGCAGCGCCCCCTGGAGCCGGAGACGGCGGGGCAGCGCCCCCTGGAGCCAGAGACGGCGGGGCAGCGCCCCCTGGAGCCGGAGACGGCGGAACAGCACCCCCTGGAGCCGGAG